>PJEM01005461.1:51450-62079 GCA_004023845.1 Helogale parvula | reverse complement strand
AACATTAAAAAAAAAAAAGAAAGGAGTCTCAAATAATTTAACAATCTAACTTCAAAGCCCAAAGTTAGTAGAAAGAAGAAAATAACATAGAGCAGAAATAAATAAAATACAGACTAAAAAGATAACAAAGAAGATCAATGAAACTAAAAGCTGGTTCTTTCAAAAGATAAAATAAAACAGAAGTGACAAGACTAGCTATAGCTAGACTCATGGCATGGGGAGGGTGAACTCAAAATCAGAAAAGAAAGGGGAAATGCGAAAACTGAGGCCGCAGAAATACAAAGGATCCTAGGAGACTGCTGGGAACAATTATTCACCAACTAATTGGACAACTTACCAAAAAATGAATAAATTCCTAGAAACCTACAACCTATCAAGACTGAATCATGATGAAATAGAAACTCCGAACAAGCCAACTGCTAGTGAGGAGACTGAATCCCTTAATCAAGAACCTCCCAAGAAAGAAAAGGCCAAGTTCAGACGGTTTCAATGATAAATTCTATCTGACAGTCAAAGAATTAATACTGATCCTTCTTAAACTCTTCCAAAAATAGAAGAGGCAAGAACTCCTCCAAACTCATCTTATGAGGTCAGCATTGCCCAAATACCAAAGCCAGACAAGTATGCCACAAGAAAAGCAAATTACAGACCAATATTCCTAAATAACATAGATGCAAAAATCCTCAAGAAAATATTAGCAAACCAAATCCAACAATACATTAAAATAATCATATACAATAATGAAGTGAGATTTGTCCCCCCAAGGGATGTAAGGATGGATCAACATCCACAAATCAATGTGCTGTATCATATTAACAATATGAAGGATAAAAATCCTATGATCGTCTCAATATATGCAGCAAATGGACAAACTGACAAACTTCAACATGCATTGATGATACAAACTCCACAGAGTGGTTGCAGGGGAATATACCTCAACATGGAAAAGGCCACATGACAAGCCCACAGCTAACATATTGAACAGTGAAAAACTGAAAGCACTGATCAGGAACAAAGCACGGATAGCCTACTCTCACCACTTATTTAGCACAGTCAGTACTGGAAGTCCTGGCCACAACAATTAGGCAAGAAAAAGCATCTAAATCGGAAAGGAAAATCACTATTTGCAGATGACATACTATATATAAAAAAACCTTAAAGACTCCATCAAAAACCTCTTAGAATAAGGGACTTCAGGAAAGCTGGAGGATATAAGATCAATACTCAAAAAGACCCTGCGTTCTGGGGCACCTGGTGGTTCAGCCAGCTGGGCGTCTGACTTCAGATTCATCTCGTGGCTCAGGAGTTTGAGCCCAGCATTGGGATCTCTGCTGTCAGTGCAGAGACTGCTTCCGTTCCTGTCTCCCTCTCTTTGTCGCTCCCCAGCTTGTGCTTTCTCTTGGTCTCAAACATAAGTTAAAAAAAAAAAAAACAAAAAACCTTTTTTTAATGTTGCATTTTTACTCACCAATAATGAACTATCAGAAATAGAAATAAAAAACATTTATAACTGCATTGAAAGCAATAAAATTAATAAATTTAACCAAGGAGGTAGAAAACCTGTATATTTAAAATTATTAAGGGGTGCTTGGGTGGCTCAGTCATTTAGGCACCTGACTTCAGCTCATGGTTTGTGGGTTCGAGCCCCGCGTCGGGCTCTGTGCTGACAGCTTAGACCCTAGAGCCTGCTTCGGGATTCTGTGTCTCCCTCTCTCTCTGCCCCTCCCCTGCTCATGCTCTGTCTCTCTCTGACTCTCAAATAATAAATAAGCATGAAAATTTTTTTAGTAATAATAATAAATAAAAAATAAAGAAATAAACTGAAGGAAAAATAAATTAATTAATTAAGACACTAATGAAAGAAATTGAAGACATAAATAAATGGAAAGATATTCCATGCTTATGGATTGGAAGAATCAATATTGTTAAAATGTCCACACTACACAAAGCAAGATACAGATTCAACATAATCTCTATTAAAATTCCAAAATAGAATTCCAAAAATTCCATTTTTCAAAGAAATAGAATAAATAATCTTAAAATTTGTATGGAACTACAAAAAACCTTGAATAGTCAAAGCAATCTTAAGAAGACCAAAGCTAACAGCGTGACACTCCCTGATTTCAAACTGTATTATACACCCATAGTCATTAAAAAGGGATGGCACTGGCATAAAAACAGACACACAGATCAATGGAATATAATAGAAACCCAGGTATACATGGTCAGTTACTTTACAACAAAGGAGCCAAGAACAGTTTCTGCAATGAATGGTATTCAGAAAACAGCAAATAGTAAAACTCTACCAGTATCTTATGCCACACACAAAAATTAAATAAAAATGGATTAATGACTTGAATGTGAGACCTGAAACCATAAAGCTTCTAAAGAAAAACATAGGCAGTAAGCTCCTTCACAAGGTCTTAGTGATGAGTTTTTAATCTAACACCAAAAACAACAACAACAACAAAAAATAAGTGAAACTACATCACACTAAATAGCTTCTGCACAGCAAAAAAAAAAAAAAAACAAAAAAAAAACTCTCAACAAAATGAAAAGGCAATCTACTGAATAGGAGAAAATATTTGCAAACCACATATCTAATAAGGGACTAATAAACAACATATATAAAGAACTCTTGCAAGTTAATAGCAAAAACAATCCAATTTAAAACTGGGCAGATCTGTATAGACATTTTTCCAAAGAAGATATACAGATGGTCAACAGGTACAGGAAAAGTTGCTCGACATCACTCATCATCAGGCAAATGCAAGTCAAAACCGCAATGAGACACCACCTCACACCTGTTAAAATGGCTATTATCAAAAAGAAAAGAAATACTAAGTGTTGAGCACATGGGGGAAGGGAACTCTTGTACATTGGTGGTGGGAACATACTATGGAAAGCAGCATGGAGGTTAAAACTAGACCCACAATATGATCTAACAGTCCCACTTCTGAGTATTTCTCTTAAAAACAAAAACAAAAACACTACCTTGAAAAGATATCTGCACTCCCATGTTCATTACATGATTTACAACAGCCAAGATACGGAAACAACCTAAGTGTCCCTCAACAGATGAATGGATAAAGAAATTGTGAGATATATACATTGAGTCATGAATGGCCACGAGGGCATCATCCTAAGTCAAATAAGTCAGACTGAGAAAGACCACACCACAGGATCTCTGATATGTAGAATCTAAGGAACAAACAAAAACAGGCTCAGAGAACAAGTGGGGGTTGCCAGAGGCAAGCCGTAGGAGGTTAGAGAAATAGGTAAAGGGTGTCAAGAGTAAAAAGAAAAAAATAAACACGGTGAGCAACAAAAAACAAAGAGTCTTCCGCTGGGGGGCGGGGATTGCTTTCATTCTAAGTCCCTTGTTTGTAATACTTTAATGCCTCTCCACTGTGTAAGGAATAAAATCCAAACTCTGTAACCTAGTATTTTGGTCTTTTACACTGTAGTATAGTAGGAAAAACACTAGGCAGTAAGAGTTATATAAATACTATGTATCAGAAATATTTTGCCCTAGACTTATGGACGAAGTTACAGAATCTGACAGCTAAAAAGAAACTATCGATCATAAATGAACACATCACCACCTATCCTATCTGACCCCAGGGTTGCTTGAAGGTCCAAATAAGAATAAATGTGAAAGCCCACTAAAAACTATCCATCCTTCTACAAATACAAGCTGTCGGTTTTATCATTCAGTATTACCAACCAGACAAAAAGAAAAAAAAAAATCAGTATTTATCGCGCCAGAATTTCTCGGGATACGAAGAGAACCCATCAGGCTTGGGTACACAAGAAACCTGGGACTTTCAAAGTGAACTAGCTGGTCATTTGGAAAGGTCAGGTCGTAAAGCTAATGAAATTAGCTCCTCTGACCTCACTAATCCTTTATAGTCTGATAGATGGCCAACCACCACAGGAATGGGTGCAAACACAAAGTGGCATTCAGTATGTATTTGCTGAATGACTAAGTTCCTAAAATACACTTGAGTGATGATGAAAAGGATGACGTACACAAAGAGTTACTCATCCCAGGGGTCAAGTTCAGATGCTTCCAACTATCAGTACCCGCCTTTTAAAACTCTTAAGAAACTCTTAGAAAATCACGTGGTAAAACAATGAAAAGAAATTACAAAGGAAAAAATATTGCTTAAGTATGTCAAGAGGAATTTAGGTTCTGAGGGTAAAACATATTACTGTAAGAAATGGGGGCCCTAGGGGCACCTGGGTGGCTCGGTCGGTTAAGCCTCTGACTTCGGCTCAGGTCAGATCTCGGGTTCGTGGGTTCGAGCCCCGCATCAGGTTCTGTGCTGACAGGTAGCTCAGAGCCTGGAGCCTGCTTCTGGTTCTGTGTCTCCTTCTCTCTCTGCCCCTCCCCCTCTCATGCTCTGTCTCTCTCTGTATCAAAAATAAATAAAACATTAAAAAAAAAAGAAATGGGGGCCCTAGCCTGTGGAGTGGAGCAAGTACTGTTCTTGTCCTTTCTCCCACTAACAGTCTCGATTTCTCTGGGAAATTACTGGTCCCTGTGCTCTCAACCTGGCAGTTTGAGCAAAGTTAATCCTACTGCCAGCTCACATCCCTCAATCAATAAATCAGGAGCAGGAGAATATCCGAGACCTACATTCATCCGGATATTCTAGTCACAAAACCCTGGCCTCTTTGGTTCAGGGGTGGACAGGTAACGTACATTTGTCAAATCGGAATGAATCTCAGGATTTAGGGCTTATGCAATGGCTTGCAAAGGAGGGTCACCAGGAAGGGCAGTGGTGGGAGACAGCGGAAAAGACTTGGCGAAACCCCCGTGCTGTTTAAGCCAACTGAAGTTGGCTTGCAACACACAGGTCATGAAGTTCACAGCTAGGATAGAGGGCCGAAGTTCTTAGGAGCAGGCTAACGAGCTCATATTTATGTTTGAGAAAAATACTATAATAGACTGAAAAAAAAAATGGATTGCTGATGGCAAGGCGACAAGCAGGGAGACCAGTTAGGACTTAAATAGCCAAGTGAGTGCTAATGAGAGCCTAAGTGGGGAACATGGCAGCAAGAAGAAAGACCAGAATAAGGAGGTGATCATGGGGTGGAACAAAATCAATAGGACATGGCAGCGGAATAAAGGGAGAAATTAAGGCAGGCAGCAGAAGCCGGCATCCGACCAAGGAGTCTAGATGGATGCTGAGAGACAGACTAGAATCTGGCGAACGTGGGGAGAAAGCTAATGGATTCAGGCTTAGAATAGGAAGTTTTGATGAAGAAAGAGTGGAAATCCCAGAAGTCTACATAGCACTCAGCCTGCTTCAAGTACTTCTTTTACATTAGGGTCCCTCTGGAAACCAGGACAAGTCAGTCTTCATTCTCTGTGAAGACGGATAATCAAATTAGTTGTCTCTTTGAAAATGTCTGTACTTATTAAAGGTTACATAATAATTCAACATCCTTTTAGGATAAGCAATTAAACTGCCTTTTAAGAGAAAAAATACAAACCCCTACCTCACACTGTAGCACAAAAATTAATTAGAGGTGGATCACAAATATAAATATAATAGCTAAGCCATAAAGCACTGAAAGAAAACAGAGAGTATCTTTACAATTTGGGAGTAGGCAAAGATTTCTTAGAATACAGAAAGTACTAACCATACAAGAGTAAATTGACAAACTGAACTTGAAATTTACAAATTCTGTTCACCAAAATATACCCCTAAGAAAATGGGTGGATAGCCACACACTAAGAGAAAACAGTCACAAAATGCATCTTTACCAGAAGACCAGAATCCAAAATATATAAAGAGATCTTATTAATCATTAAGAAAAAAAAACAAAACCCTGGGGCACCTGGGTGGCTCACTTGGTTAAGTGTCCAATGCTTGGCTTTGGCTTGGGTCATGATCTCACCATTGGTGGGTTCGAGCCCCACATCAGGCTCTGTGTGAAGTCTGTTTGGGATTTTCTCTTCCCCTTTCTTTCTCTGCTCCTCCCCTGTCGCTCTCTCTCTCAAAATAAATAAATCAACTTAAAAAAATAAAGGCTTAAAAAAAAGACAAAACCCAACTTAAAAATGGGCAATAAATAGCACTACACGAAAGAAGATATTTAAGTGTCAAATAAGCAAAGATAAACTGACCACATCATTAGTCATAAGGGAAATGCAAACTAAAGCTACCAGGAGCTGTAACTATATACCCACCAAAATGGCTAAAATTAAAAAGACCGACCACCCTAAATGTTGACAAGGATGTGGAACAACTGGAACTTCCTACGTTGCTGGTTGGAGTATAAAATATCAGAATCATTTTGGAAAACTGCTTGGCGGTTTCTTATAAACTTAAATATATTTCTACTCAATGACCAACAGTTCCATTGCTAGGCATTTATTCTAGAGAAATAAAAACATATGTCTGCAAAAAGTCTTGTGCAAGAATGTCCAGGGCAGCTTTATCCATAATAGCCCCAAACTGGAAACAACCCAAATGTCCATCCTGTGGCAAATGGAAAGTGATTTATTCAGACAATAAAATAATACTCAGCAATTTAAGCAACAAACTATTGATGCACTCCAATTAACATGAATGAATTTAAAAGATGCTAATGCTAAGTGAAAGAAACCAGATACAAAAGAATACATAATTTCATTTACATGAATAGGTAAAACTACCTTTAGAGTGGGGGTGAGGTAGTGGGAGGGATTAACTGGGAAGAGACACAAGGAACTTTCTGGGGTTTTGGAAATGTTTTCTAGGTGTGTGGGTTACACAAGGTTTATGTATTTGTCAACTCAATGAACTGTACACTTCTGTGGACTGCATCCTATGTAACTTATGCCTCATCAAAAGGAAAAAATAAAACAAAAAATGATCTCTAATAGAAATACCTAAAATCTATGCTTCTATGAAAGGACCAAAGGAAATCTTTTGTTATGTCAAGGCAAAAACCACACACACACACACACACACACACACACACACACAAAACTTTAAAAAAAATTTTTAGGGGCACCTGGGTGGTTCAGTCGGTTAAGCGCCCCGCTTCGGCTCAGGTCATGATCTCATGGTTCGTGGGTTCGAGCCGCATGTCAGGCTCCGTGCTGACAGCTAGCTCAGAGCCTGGAGCCTGCTTTGGATTCTGTGTCTCCCTCTCTCTCTGTCCCTTCCCCACTCACTGTCTCTCTCTCTTTCTCTCTCAAAAATAAATACACATTAAAAAATTTAAAAAAGTTTTTTATGTCTTTATTTTATCTTGAGAGACATAAAAGAGCTCTGGAGCTCTAGGCTCTGAGCTGTCAGAACAGAGTTGGACACGGGGCTCAAACCCACAGAACAGTATGATCATGACCTGAGCTGAAGTTGGACACTTACCTAAATCACCCTGGTGCCCCAGAAAACACACACACAACTTTTAAAAGGTAAAAACAGGGGCACCCGGGCAACTCAGTGGGTTATGACCAACTCTTGATTTGGGATCAGGTCATAACCTCACAGTCTGTGGGTTTGAGTCCAGTAACAGGCTGGCTGTGACCCACTGGGTCTGCCTGTGCAGGGAGCCCGCTTGGAATTCTCAGTCTTCCTCTCTTTACCCCTCTCCCAAGCACTCTCACTCTCAAAAAACTAAAGTAAAATAAAATAAACATAAAAAATAAATAAGAGATAAAAATAAGTGGAAACGGGGCACTCCAACAACACTCCAACCACAAACCACCATGGAATTTTATGTAAATGACCTATGCTCTCTTGGCCTCTATTTTCTCATCTATAAAATGTGCTAGAGTCGCACTCCAGCTGCTCCAGGGATCCCTAAAGGATGGCCGGTGTCAGCGAGAGAGGGATGAGAGAGTCACATTATTCTTTCTGATTTCCAGGCAGGCATCTCTGCACTGAGACTCAGCTTTATTTATGGCTAAGTGTATAGGAAACACTACAGACACGCATTTGCCTTAGACAACGATTTCTTTTTCCTATGTTTTTTATTTATTTTTGAGAAACAGAGAGAGACAGCGTGAGAAGAGGAGGGTCAGAGAGAGAGGGAGACACAGAATCCGAAGCAGGCTCCAGGCTCTGAGCTAGCCGTCAGCACAGAGCCCTACTCGGGGCTGGAACCCACAAACCGTGAGAACATAGAGATCATGACCTGAGCCGAAGCCAGACGCTTAACCGAGCCACGCAGGTGCCCCGACAAAGATTTTTGATGATAAATTTCTTTGGTATGTAAAAATTTCCCAGAACATAGATTTGTTGAAGACTCAGGTGTAACCTTTATCAATAGTGATTGATGTAGGTGATTTAGATGCTTATCAAATGGGAAAGGCAGGGATCTTTAGCATTCAAATACAATGTTTTTAGCATAGCAAAGGCAAAAGTTAGTTCTTTGTGAGGGGGTGGAGAGGTCAATAGCCTGTTTGCTTCAGGGGAAGTAGAAGAAAAATTAGATTCTCAGGACAGGCCATGTTTGCTCCCATAATCGCAAAAGTAAAGTTCCTTCACAAAGTGCAATCAGCATATTAGGGCCAGAATAAGGGGACAAGTCACTCCCGATACCAATCATCAAGGTGCGGGGGGGGGTCAGTGCTCAAACAAAAACAATTGAGTGGGGGTAGATATTGGTCATGTCTGACAGCAGGAGGCCTTGCAAACCTGCCTTCACCTCACAAGGAGTATTCTCAACTAGAGTTCAGAACGGCTTCCAACAAAAATGGGAGTAAGAAAAATCTACCTCACCAGGGATATATACGTAGTAAGGTTCTGCAAAGCATCTAGCATAGTACCTGGCACAGAGAGCCTTGGTAAATGGTAGTGGCAGGAACAGCAATTAGAAAATGCATAAAAAAGACCCACTTTACCTATCTGGTAATAGAGTTCCACTGAACTTTTATTTGAATACCTATGCATAGCGCTATTCTTTTTTCAGGACAACTCTCCTCCAGTCTTATAACTGACCCTACTCCATCCAGATGATTGGGGTGGGGGGCTTGCTCTTTAGTGACCCTGTTACCTCATCTTCAAAAAATGTTCATGTAAGTCAAAGTCACTGATAACCAAATTCTATTTAAAGGTATGAGGGAAACTCATTATTAAAAAGAAAGTCTAAAATTGTTTTATGAAATGCAACACTTTTTATGAAGATTACCAGTACTAAAGTCAGGTTTCTCATTTATTAGGTTTACCTAACGTAGCATTCTTACATCTGCTAGAAAGCTTTCTAATTGTCTTTCAAAAGCCCACCCCGTCTCCAAATGCTAAAACATGAACAGCAATAACTACTTTCCACAAAGACCATGTTCAAACAGCAGACAAAGCATGCAAAGCACTCTCCTTTTATCACACCAATACTGTCTAGTTGGATTACAGCCAATAACAGAGCTCAAGTAGATTTATCTTTCCTGTAGATCATGTAGTACATTTGCCTAATGCAGTGCCCTAGATTTTGCAAATTACATTTACTGACGTACTTGCAAGTCTGCAGATTTGAACATTTTCAAGGAGGACACAAGACATTTATATAAAATAGTCTGTCTTGATCATCCATAAAAGCACCGTTTTGAGGCCACCTACTATCCTTTTGCTGCAATTTAAAATTTCTGTAAAGCACTGCTTGGCTTTTAGCAAAGTCAGGGTTGGGCCAAGACGCTGATGTTCTCTCTGCATTCAGACAGCACAAAGAGAATCCACACATACCGAAGCTCTATTTGAAAGCTTTTAAGGCCAAAAATGTCTTATAGTGTGTCCTGTGATAGGCACTGACTGAAGGAAACTTTAAATTATAAATAGGACAGAAAACACCATATGCCTGGGGGAAGTATTTTGCTTAAAATGGCACAACGACACAATTCGACATGATGTCCGTATCACGTCAGAGTGAGTATGAACCAACAAAAAAGACCCTCGGTTGATTCAGAAGAACTTATTCTCAGGAAAAAGTTCAATATGCCACCTTAGTACCATTTTTAAGGGCTTTCCTCATGATGCTGCGGTATTCCCTGCAAAGTGGCTCGGGTCTAACTCTCCAACACGATGTCACAAAACCCGAAAGGCAATGGACTCCGATTCAGTGTTGGTGCAGTGGAGGGGCGCCAACCATCAACCCGGAGGACGCACGGGGCCAGAAAGCCTCCCATCAGGTTTCCTCACTGCCCCCCGATAATCAGCGCACCCCATACAAACAAGTTCTTAAAAGCTCCAACCTAGAAAATCATGACAATAAGTAAATAAATAAATAAATAAATAAATAAATAAATAAATAAATAAGATTTGCCTGCGGTGTCTGCTAAGGAACGTACAGGGATCACCTGTCCATGGGCAGGAAAGTGGGTGTAAAATGGCTTCCCCGGGCACGCTGAAACTGAAACGCAGTAAATCCTGGCAAATCCCTTCCTAGGGTAAGGGCTTCCCACCAAGCGTGTGGAGCGACGCATTCACCGAGCGTGCCAAGAACCCGCGACCATTCCTCCTCGGGGCCCGAACGTGCGCTGAAGACCGGACAGCAAACACGAGGCCAGGATGCGGGCAGGGAGAACCGGCCAGTCCGGGCTGCAGGCCCGACCACGGGGGTGGCAGAACGTGCCCCGTCACCCCACGACCCAGTCGCGGCGCGTCAAAACACAAAGCCCAACGGGGGGGGGGG
>PJEM01005461.1:0-51350 GCA_004023845.1 Helogale parvula | reverse complement strand
GCACTGGCTTAAGTTTCTAATAATACAACTTTAGGCGGATTAGTGCCGGCGTAGCCCAACGCCGAGGCCGCCCTCGGGGGCGTGCAGAGCGCAGCGGGCGCGCGGGCCGAGGTCCGGGCGTCCCGGGTCCCCGGGTCCCGGAGTCCAGTGCCGGGCGGGGAGCTCGCGGCGCCGGCGCCTCCTCCCCGGCAGGTGCGCCCCCTGCGCGTCGCCTCGCTCACCAGGTACCAGACGCCCAGCAGGATGGTGCCGGTGCGGACATGGCAGCACAGGCAGCAGCTGTTGGAGTAGAACCGTGTCCAGGGCGCGACCATCTTCATCGCTCGGGCCGCGGGCGCCGAGGCGCGAGCGGGCGCCCAAGTTTGCAGGAGCGTCGGCCGCGTCGCTAGGGCCTCGCGGTGGGGCTGCTGCCGGCTCCCCCGCCGCTGCCGCTGTCGCCGCCCGCCCGGCTCCCCGGCTCGCCCGGGGCCCGCGCTCCACGCCTCTGCAGAGAGCTCCCAGCGGCTGCGGAGGCCGGACAGTGCGCTCGGGAGGCTGCGGGAAGAGGAGGAGGAGGAGGAGGAGCGGGAGGGGGCGGGGCGGGCCACGTGACCCGCGCTCCGGCTCGTGATGTCACCGCCGGCTCCAGCCAGCTGCGGGCGCCCCGGGTCGGGGACAAATCAATCAATCATCCTGCACCCGGGGCAGGTCCCGGAGCCGGCCCGCGGTGGAGTTCCGGGCCTCTCCTGTCTCGTGTGGTCATTTGTGTAACTCCGTCACCGGTTTGAGATTCTTTGACAGTCTAGTTGGTTGTGGTTTCTCCCTTCCACTTCCATTTGGCAGATAATCTGTAGATGCAAATGCTATCGCTGTGATCTTGCAAGCTGGGAAAAGGGAAAACTGCAGTGTGTGATTCCGGTCAGCAGCAGTACTTTGAACCGCTGCTGGAGTCGCCAGGAGCAATTTGTCTCCTCTTCCCAGCTCAACTGCCGTGGTGGTAATCTTTTCCCAGAAAATAGGATGTGTGTCAAGGACGTCCTCGCTGGGCTTCGGGTAGCATTTTTAATCATGACTGCGGCTCTCAAGAAACAATCATCAAGCCAATTACTGCCACAAGGGCTCTGAAGGACACAACATAGTGTTAAGAGGTACTGAAAGATAGGACTCCAGTTTGGGGTTATTTCCTCCCATCTGTTGTTTTTTGTCTCAAAGCGCCCTTGTCTTAGGTTAGCCTCTAATCACCGTCTAAACCGAGCGTCTCCGACGAGTTAGATCATTAGAGCCTGTCAAAGTTTCATTTCAGACTTAGGGAAAAACTGGTTGAATTTAAGTTTCTTAAGAACAGGTTATATAGGAAGGAAGGAAAGTTAGATGAGGCTGTTGAAGTGCAGGACTAGTTAGTTTTACAAGGCTGTAGAGCTGTCAGATTCTTAGTATGTAGCTTAAACCTGGATCGAGAGGGACTGCAGGCATCCCCAGAGATGTCAGGTGTGGGCCCTTAACTGGAAATTATAAGTAACATCATTGTGGGAGATAATCAGAAATAAGGAAGAAAGAAGATCAGCTTTTGTTTTGTTTTCTCACTACAAAGTTCTGTTTTCTCACACATAAGACATAATTTTCTCTCTGGGGTCTTACATTTAATATGTAATTATAGAGGCATGTGGGTGGCTCAGTTGGTTAAGCATTCCATTTTGGCTCACGTCATGATCTTGGAGTGTGTGTCTTTGAGCCCTGCATCCGGCTCTGTGCTGACAGTTCTGATGGAGACCTGACTTCGGATTCTGTGTCTCCCTCTCTCTCTTTGTTCCTCCCCCGCTCGCATTCTGCCTCTCTCTCTCTCAAAAACAAAGATTTTTTTAAAAGTTTTTATGTGTAATTATACCCATAGCCATTTTTAAATTTTAACCTTTTTTTTTTTTTTTTTACATCAGAGAGAGAGAGAGAGAGCGTTAGCAGGGGAGAGGAGCAGAAGGAGAGAGAGAATCCTAAGCAGAGAGAATCCTGAGCAGGTTCCATGCTTAGCATGGAGGCTAACAAAGACTTGATCCCATGATATCAAGAGTCCTACCCTCAACCGACTGAACCACCCAGGTACCTCTAATTATACCGACAGCCACTCTTAAACTTCTGTGGGACAAGCAGGAAGTGCTCTGAACTGAAATGGAAATGGTGAATCAAGATGGGGAATGCTACTTTCCAAATTCAAACTGCCGGCACGTTCCTAGATTATCTCTAGCTTTGCCCTCTCCACCAGGATTTCAGATTCATTAAGTAAATGATTCCTTGATTAAAGAGAATTTTATATTTCACAGAGCTTGCTCTTCAAGATCTGAGTTTACAGACAGTTGCCAAAACGCTCTAGATAAGAAGAGAGACAGAGAGTAGAAAAAACCTGGCTGGAGGAAGGAGAGAAGGAGAGAAACAGTACATCAGCAAGCAAAGTTTATGAAATAAAACTTGGAGTTGTATTTATTTGGATGCAAGATTGGGGGAATTGGCAAAAACAAACAAAACCAAGGGAAAAAAACCCAGGGGTTTCCCAAGGAACTTAGTCACAGCCAGGTTACAGTGGCGCATGTAAATGCAATTCTGACTGCAGGGGTAGAGTTACTTAGACAGGTCACCTTGTTTTCCTCCCTGCGTACCTCAGCTTCTGGGGTCACGTCTCTGTTTTCTGCAAGAGCAAAGGACAACAGCCTCCACAGCCTCGGTCAGGTTGACCTGCAAGTCACTCACCCCTCCTCTCCCATTCTTCCCGGTCTCCAAGGTACCTTCATCACTGAGATCCAGAAACCGAAAGGTCTCCATTTTAGAAAGCCTCTGTCTCTGATATTTCTCTGCGAGGCTCCATTCGCTCATGCTGCGTATTTCACCTGCATCTGAGTAAACCAAGGAAGCTGTGTTCCCACTCCAAAGGGGAAGCAAGAAAGTTACTCATTCTCTGAGTTTCATCCTAGGCCCCGAAACACCTGATAACATCTCCAAAGAACCAAATCCCAAACATATTCCAGGACATTTGCTTCAAACAAACCTCCATCAACAGCACTGGCTTCTGTACCCCCCCCCCCTTCAATGATGTATCGAATAACATCAGTCATTTACCTGACACTTGCCTTCAGTGGGACCTAACCCTGGGTCCCTGAAGAAACATGTACCCTGGACCCCTTTCCAATGTCAACTCCTAACGCCAAGTGACAGGGAGGCCCACGTCCCCTTTTCAGAGTCTCCCAGATGCTCCATCTGCTATGCTCTACCACTTACATTATGCAATAAACTCTGCTCTCACTTCCTTCTGGCTCATGTTTGATTTCCATCTTTGAACCCTTTGGCTGGTCCTGCAGGGACCCTCTGGGTCCTCAGACTGGGCCTACCTACATCATGACCAAATTTTACTTATGATTTTTAAGTTTATTTATTTATTTATTTGGAGAGAAAAAGACAGCATGAATGGGGTGGAGAGGAAGAGAGAGGAAGAGAGAGAGAGAGAGAGAGAGAGAGAGGGAATCCCAAGCAGGCCCCACAGTGTCAGCACAGAGCCCGATGCAGGGCTCGAACCCATGAACAATGAGATCATGACCTGAGCAATAACCAAGGGTGGAATGCTTAACCAACTGAACCACCCATAGGCCTCCGTTATTACCAAATTTTAAAGCCTTACCATTAGGACTTGAGGCCTTGCAACCTCTTTGGCCCCCTTCTTCCAAGGGCAGGTATTTTCCAGTGAACTGACAGAATTTTTTTCTTTCCATCACATAAAGCCACTTTTGTTCCTTTTTCAAATATCTTCTTCTCTGGGACTAATTGTATGTCAATCTATCTGCTAGTGATCCAAAATGTCTAGGGTTAATTTGAGTCACAACCATGTGTAAGAAGTAAAGACGTAAAGGCTGAAAGATGAGAACATTCTGCACCTGATCCCAAAGTTGACCGTGTAATCTACAGCAGGGGCACCGTGGCGTTCTTCAGAATGTGTGCCAACTGTCTCTACAGATAAAAACAATGCAATGGGAAAGCAGAGAGGGATGAATTACATTAAAACTGTGGGGAGTTAGCATTTCAATTGGGCCTCCAAGGGGTGAATAGAACATAGACCAGGAGCATAGACATAGGGGATGGGAGAAACACTTGATCCGGGATTTTGCATAGGGTCAGACACTCTTTGGAGGTAAGGAAGGTCTCCCTGGAGCTACCTCTATGAGGGTCTGTCCTTGAAGAGACCTCAGGAACCCGCTCAAGGGCTGAGAAATTCAAAGAGCTATTGCCATGTAGCTCTCCTGAAAAGTAGAAAGGAACTGGGGGGGGCGGGGGGGGGGGGCAGAGCCTTCCCTGGATGAGTTGGAAAAGGAATCCACGTGCCTATGGCAAAGGGCATTCTTGAATGTCTTCTGCAGTGATGTAAGTACTATTCAGTCCTTGGTGGTTCAAAAGAAAACCTTAGAGGTCTCCTCATGCCCTCTCCAAGTAAACCAGGGACCTGTTCATTCGTGCAGTCATGAACCCAGTAAATGAAAACTTACCAACTACCTCCTTGGAGCTGAGCGTGGCTGTCAGCTCAGAGAACATGAGACAGTTTTTACGTAAAGGGAACTCACAACTTAAAGAGGGAAATGGAGAAATAAACGGAAAATAACATAATAGCAAGATAAAGGCTACAATATGTTTAGCACAGGGGGCTATAGGAGCCCCACAGCTCACATTTGGGGAGATCAGGGAAGTGACATCTAGGCTCATACCTGTGGAATAAGTTGGTGTTGGCCAGGAGAGCGACAGAGAGCAGCCTCAGACAGGATGGGAGCAGGATGTGCAAGGGCCCAGCATCTGGTGAGCTCACAAGTTTAGAAACAGCAAGTCCTATGAGAGCTAGGAGTTTACATTTGAAGGGAAGGGGGTCAGAGTAGAAAAGATGAGGCTAAGGAAGTTTTAGGGCTGTCAGTATAGGCAGGGGGCTTTTCATGCCATCCCACACTGAGAGGTTTGGAGCAAATCTCCTAAGGAAAGTGGGGGAGTTTCTGAACTACTGAGAATTTCATAAATATTTTTTTTATGTTTTTATTTATTTTTGAGAGAGGGAGAGAGAGAGAGAGAGAGAGGCTCTGAAGACAGGCTCCAGGCTCTGAGCTAGCTGTCAGCACAGAGCCCATTGTGGGGCTCGAACCCACGAGCTGTGAAATCATGACCTGAGCCAAAGTCAGACACTTAACTGACTGAGCCACCCAGGTGCCCCGAGTTTCATAAATATTAAACCTATATGCCTCTATGATCAATGAATATCACAGAGTACCGACAAAAGAGAAAGGCAGGACTGGCTATATTATTTGTAGGCTCCAGTGCAACAATGGGAATGGGGGAGGCCTCCTGTTTAAAAGTATTAAGCATTTCAAGATGGCGACATTAAACCACGCATGGGCCGTTCTAAGCGGGGGACCCTGTGCTACGGCCCAGGTCACACGCCCATGAAGCTGGCCTTGAAGATAGGCCCCATGTCTCTCTCAGAGATTAAAAACAAGACTCAACAACAAGAAAAGTGAAAGCTATCAGATAACAAAGAACTGTTCCGCGGAAGCTGTGATAAACGCCAATTTTATGGGAGTGTGTGTGTGAGAAAATAAGTAGTATGTCAGATGATTCATCCAAGAATCTGGATCTTGTCCCAGTCGGGGGTTAGGACTGTGAAGGTCAGAAAGCGGAGCTTGGCTGAATTGCAGCCAAGGTGGAAGTCAAAAAATGATGGATGTGCTCTCAGAGACCCACGTAATTAATCATATATTTATTAAAGCACACATTTAGGTTTGGTTAGGCTCTGGACTGGGGTTGTGAGAAGCAGGGCATAAGACACAACCCCTGCTTCTAAGAAATTCCTAAAATAGTGAGAGGGACAGCGATGGACAGAGGGATTCATTAGTGGGAGATAGCGTGGCTAACAATAAAGCAACAGTATTCTGACCCGTGGTGATACTAAGATGTTACTCTAGTTATTTATCAGTGTGTAAAGCTTTGGAATGCCATCGAATACATCGTAGCAGTCGGAGTCCAGGCTGGGAAAACAGGGATCATTGTAGATACTTCACAGAGAGCAAAGGTAGTACAGGGAATTGGCTGCTGCAATAAAATATTTTCTGAGTGCCAGTTTTGTAGTTACAGCTCAGAGCCATCAGCTCCCCTCTGCAGACAGCTTGCTAAGCCCCCACCCCAACTGCTTCCCTTATCAGGCCCTAACCCCCCTAGGTTACAACACACACTTACCCAAGACCAGAGGCCCCAAATACCTCACCCCAGAGGCCGTTTCTTCCTCAGGTCTGCAGAATTATTCCAAATACCCAATCCCCAGGGAGCCCTCAAAACCTAGCTAACGTCACTGTGCTTGCCATACATAAGCCATGCCATTCCAGCTTGCTGTCACTCTGTTCCTGGTACATCCCCCATCCACACCTCCACCCCCGTGGCCCAGCCTGTCTTCTCTCATTTGGAGCCTTAAGTAACAAAGAATTCTGCCTTTCATCTGTTCTTGCATGTTACTGTATTGGTTTTTTAATTTAATTTAATTTAATTTTTTTGTTTATTTATTTTTGAGACAGAGAGAGACAGGGCACGGGCAGGGGAGGGTCAGAGAGAAAGGGAGACACAGATTCTGAAACAGACTCCAGGCTCTGAGCTGTCAGCACAGAACCCAATGCAGGGTCTGAACCCACCAACTGCAAGATGGTGACCTGAGCTGAAGTCCAACGCTCAACCGACTGAGTCACCCAAGTTCCCTGCATATTACTATATCGTGTCCCACCATCAAAAGAAAACTTAAATTTCATGACAGAGCTGCACACAGATGAGAAAACAGAGCAGAGACAAAGAGGCAGTCGAGGTATTGGCGAGAGGAAAAAGAAAGTTGCAGCCTCTTGACTGGGGCCAAGACCAGGGCAGAAAGGACAAGGGACAGAGGTGGCACAGTGGCCGTCAGATGTATGGCCACTGTTGGGAACACCTCCCAAAGCAGAGAGAAAGGAGGAGGATGCCTTGGCCTCTCCCCTGCTCCCAAACTCCGGTCTTTAACGAGTGCTTGCCATTGGCTGAAGTCCCAGACACAGATGACGAGAGGCCTGGGAGACACGGTTTCCTGAGCAGCATTATTCCAGCAGGCAAAAGTCAACCCAGGTGTCCATCAGAGGAGTGGATAAACAAAATGTGGTGTATACATATGGCGGAATACTATTCAGCCTTAAAAAGTGAGGAAATCATGGGGCCCCTGCGTGGCTCAGTCAGCTGAGCGTTCAGGTTCAGCTCAGGTCATGATCGCACAGTTTGTAGGTTCGAGCCCCGCGTCAGGCTCTGTGCTGACAGCTAACTCAGAGACTGGAGCCTGTCTTTGGATTCTGTATCTCCTTCTCTCTCTGACCCGCCCCTGCTCACACTGTCTCTCTTGTTCTCAAAAATAAATAAAACATTTAAAAAAAATTTTTTAAGGGAGGAAATCATGTCACATGCTACCACAGGGATAAACCTTAAAGACGTTATGCTCAGTGAAATAAGCTAGTCACAGAGAGACAAGTACTGTCTGATCCATTCATATAAGGGATGTAGCATAGTCAAATTTAGAGACAGCAGAATAGTGCTGGTCAAGGGCAGGAAGTGGGGAAGGGAGGAGGAAATGGGAAGTTGTTGTTTTAATGGGTGCAGAGTCTCAGATTTGTAAGATGAAGTTACAGATATCTGTTTCACAGTAATGTGGATATACGTAACACTACTGAAATGGACCCTTAAAAATGGCTAAGATGGTAGATTTTATGTTATGTGCATTTTTCTTACCAAAATAAAACTTTTTTTTAATGCTTTTCTTTCTTTTTGAGAGAGACAGAGACAGAGTGTGAGTGGGGGAGGACCAGAGAGAGGGAGATAACAGAATCCGAAGCAGGTTCCATGCTCTGAGCTGTCAGCACAGAGCCTGACCCGGGGCTCAAACTCGTGAACCATGAGATCATGACCTGAGCCGAAGTTGGACCCTTAACTGACTGAGTCACTCAGACTCCCCTCTTTTGTTATTTTTTTAATGTTTATTTATTGACCCGGCCCACAGGTCAGTCAACACAGGCCCTGAGGGAGGGAGTGAGAATTGAGGGGCAGGGGGCACAGAGAATGGAGGCAAGACAAAGTCTCTGATCAAGCCTCATTTTATTGAGAAAACACATACATCTTATAAAGGGCAAAAAGCACAGGTCGGTTGCTAAGAAACAAGGTCATGTGAAAAGGCTAGGGTAAAGGAGAAACAGAAGCTGCAATTTTAGCACAGCGTCTGAGGAGCCGATAAGAAAGTTCAGCCAAGGTGTCTCCGGCCTTGAGCTGGGAGTGATAACACAGTCCTGCCCTGCAGGTGGCCGATCTTAGGTCAGGGCGCACATCTCTTCCCCTGGCAGCTCTTCTGGCAGCTCTCCACAATTTATTTTTGAGAGAGAGGGTGCAAGTGGAGGAGGGGCAGAGAGAGAGAGAGACAGAGAGACAGAGAGACAGAGAAAGAGACAGAGACAGATGATCCAAAACAGACTCCGACCTGACAGCAGAGAGCATGGCTCAAACCCACAAACTGTGAGATCATGCCCTGAGCCAAACTCAAATGCTTAACTGAGCCACCCAGGGGCCCCAATAAAACTTCTTTTAAAGAAATGAAATTCTGATACATATTCTGCAGCATGGATGAACCTGGCAAACATGCTATGTGAAATAAACCAGTCATAAAGGATACATACTGTATGATTTCATTTACATGAGGTCCCTAGAGTAGGTAAATTCATAGATACGGAGAGTAGGTTACTAGAGGTTGGGGGACACGGGGATGCAGAGTTAGTGTTAATGGGTACAGAGTTTCCGTCTGGGATGATTAAAAAAAAGTTCTGCAAATGGATAGAGGTGATGGTCACGCATCATTGTGAATGTAAGTAATATCGTTGACTTGTATACTCAAAAATAAAGGCTAAATTTTATGTTATGTGTATTTTACCACACACATGAAAGAGCAGGGGAAAGAAGGAGAATGGATTGGGAAGAGGCAGGCAAGGTATCTATGCAATGTGACATCTAACCCTGAAATAGCATCAAATACAATTTATCTTCTTTGATGATCTGGAAAGGCAGAATCGGGGCACCTGGGTGGCTCAGTCAGTTAAGCGTCTGACTTAGGCTCAGGTCATGATCCCACGGTTTGTGAGTTCGACTCCCGTATTGGGCTCTGTGCTGACAGCTCAGAGCCTGGAACCTGCTTCCAATTCTGTGTCTCCCTCTCTTTCTGCCTCTCTCCTGTTTATACTCTCTCTCAAAAATAAATATTAAAAAATTAAAAAAAAAGAATCTTGCAATGCCCTTAGATCACGAAACAGGAAGACTAGTTAATCTCTTCTTTCTCAGTTTACAGAATTTTATAATAAATGGGCATGAGTTCAAGAAATAATTTGCCCATGATTGTGTCTTTGGGAGAATCACTTAATCTCTCTGAATTTTATAAAATGGGACTGCTAGGACCCACGACTATATGTTAAACTAATCCTCGACAAAGCAGGAAAGAATATCCAATGGAAAAAAGACAGTCTTCAAATAGCATCCAGAAAACTGGATGGTAACATGCCGAAGAATGACTCTGGACCACTTTCTTACAGCATACACAAAAATAAGTTCAAAGTGGATGAAAGACCTAAATGTAAGACAGGAAACCATCAAAATTCTAGAGGAGAACACAGGCAGCAACCTCTTTGACCTTGACCGAAGCAACTTCTTACTAGAGACAAGCTAACATGAACTATGGGACTTCATTAAGACAAAATCTTCTGCACAGCAAAGAAACAGCAAAAGTGAAAGGCAACCAACGGAACAAGAGACTTTTTTTTTTTAATGTTTATTTATTTTTGAGAGAGAAAAAGAGAGAGAGAGAGAAAGCAGAGGAGGGGCAGAGAGAGAGAGAGACAGAATCCAAAGTAGGCTCCAGGCTCTGACTGTCAGCACAGAGCCTGATGTGAGGCTCAACCCCATGAACTGTGAGATCATGACCTGAGCTGAAGTTGGAAGATTAACTGACTGAACCACCCAGATGCCCTGGGATATGATATTTGTAAACAGCATATCTAATAAAGAGTTAGTATCCAAGATTTATAAAGAATTTACCATATTTAGCAGCCAAAAAACAAATAATCCAGTGGAGAAATGGACAGAAAACATGAATAGACACTTTTCTAGAGAAGACATCCAGATGACTAAAGACACATGAAAAGATGCTCAACATCATTCATCATTGGGGAACTACACAGGAAAACCATGATGAGATACCACCTCACACCTGTCAGAATGACTACAATTAACAACACAAGAAACAAAAGGTGTTGGTGAGGATGCAGAGGAAGGGAAACCTTCCTGCACTGTTGGTGGGAATGCAAACTGGTGCAGCCACCCTAGAAAACAATATGGACGTTCCTAAAGAAACTGCAAATAGAACTCCCTACAATCTAGCAACTGCACTATTAGGTATTTACCTGAAGGATACAAAAATCCATATTCGAAGGGGTACATATACCCCAATATTTACAGCCAAACTGTGGAGAGAGCTCAAATGTCCATCGACTGATGAATGGATAAAGAAGATGTGGTATACATATACACAATGGAATATTACCCAGCCATCAAAAATAATGAAATCTTGAGCTTTACAGTGACATGAATGGAGTAAGAATGTATTATGCTAAGTGAAATAAGTCAATCAGAGAAATACAAATACCATATGACTTCACTCATATGTGACATTTAAGAAACAAAACAGATGTACATATGGGAAGTAAGGGGGAAGAGAAGAGAGGGAAATAAACCACAAGAGACTCTTAACGATAGAGAACAAACTATGGGTTGATGGAGGAAGATAAGTGGAGCTGGGCTGGACTGGCGACGGTACTAAGGCAGGCTCGTGTTGTGATGAGCACGTGAGAAAACAACACACAAGTACACAAAGCACTAAATAAAAGTGATGAATCACTGACTTCTACTCCTGAAACCAATATTGAGTGTATGTTAACTAAAATTTAAAGTAAAAAAAAGTGCCATCAGGGAGTCACCAAGATGGCAGCGTAGTAATGATAAACTGCGCACACGATGAGATGGAGTGAGGCGAATGACGTAGGCACTGTGATGCAGCCTTGGGCCACTCCTGACCTTCGGAGTGTAAGTCAGAAGCAGGATCGTCTGCTCCTCCGCTGCAGTTGGCTGGGGGCAACTGAAACCGTGGAAATGAAACTGCCAATCAGGCACCGGGAGGACGACTATATAGGAAATTTAAGACAGTAAATCCTATGAGTTCTCAAGAACATTTTTCCCTTTTAGCTTTCTTCTTTTTATTGTATCTATATGAGAAGATGGATGGTAATCATTTTACAATATATGTAAATGGCACCAACCCCCTGTACACCTTAAACTTATATAAGGAAGTACGTCAATTATTTTGCAATAAAACTGGAAAAAAACCCAAATGCTTAAAATAAAAACATTGTAGATTTTCTGTAAAAAAATGGGACTGCTGATCGTACTTTTATGGGTGTTGGGAGGTTATTACAGAGCAAAGTATGTTACATGCTTTGCACATATTAAATGTAGTAAATGGTAGATTTAGACAAAATTAACATTACGTAGCCCCTCCTAGTGGTTTACATTTATTAGGCAAGGATTACAACAAACCTGGGAGCTATGTATTAAGCTTCCCATTTTTCAGATAAGAAAACTGAGGCTCAAAGACTTTAAGTGTCTTGCTACTAGGCAGTGTGAGGGCTAGGATTTGGATCCAAGACGGTCTCACAGAACTTAGGAGCGTTCTATTCTTCATGCTTCCACTTAGATCCTATCTTCAGAGATTTAGAATCTGAGAAAACAGGGGCACCTGGGTGGCTCAGTCAGTAAAGCATCCGGTCTCGGCTCAGGTCATGATCTCATGATTTGTGGGTTTGAGCCCAGCATTGGGCTCTGTGCTGACAGCTAGCTCAGAGCCTGGAGCCTGCTTCAGATTCTGTGTCTCCCTCTCTCTCTGACCCTCCCCTGCTCGAGCTGTCTCTCTCTATCTCTCAAAAATAAATTAAAAAATAAAAAACAATTTTAGAATCTGAGAAAACAAAGCACACATATAAAGTGCTAAATAAAAATATCACCCATCACAGAGAGCACCTGTATAATGTGTTCCCGAAAATACATATATGAAACAAGTTTGTCCAAAATTTGGTGATATTCTTTCTGTTCCTAGAGAGTTAAAAATATTTCTGTGTCTACCCCAACTTTTAAAACAAGCTTCGGTGTCTCTGGGTGGCTCAGGCAGTTAAGCGTGTGACCACTTCAGGTCATGATCTCATGGTTCTTAAGTTTGAGCCCTGTGTTGGGCTCTGTGCCGACAGCGCAGAGCCTGGATCCTGCTTTGGATTCTGTGTCTCCCTCTTCTCTCTCTGACTCTCCCCTGCTCCGGCTTCGTCTCTCTCACTCTCAAAAATAAATGAATATTAAAATTTTTTAATAAAATAAAATAAAAACAAGCTTCAGTGGTATTGCTCTGGCTTTTTACAAGTTTCTTAATTTGTTTCCTTCACAAATGAGGAGAGTTGGTTCGCTGAGAGGCTGCGGGAGGCCTCTGATTGGGGCACTCACGGCTTCTGGCACACCCTAGGGGTCCTCTCAATGTTCTCAGTTTATGAGACCTAGGTTTCTTATGACTCATATCAGCACTTTAATTTTCCATTTTCCATCCATGGTTATAAATTAATAAGGGCTAAGATGCAATAAAATATTTAAATGCTTGTACAAAAAGTTCCTTAAGAGAGCACCACTACTGAAATTGGCAGCATCAGCAGGTGAAATCACAGGGTGCTTGTGTGTCAGCTGAGAGATGAAAGTCCAAATCCAGCACAAGAAACATTTCCTAAGAGAGTGTGGGAGATTGTGTTACTATCTATCCACCAAATAATCAGATTCCCTGTCCTGGGTACCCTTCCCACCAGGAAGATTAGACATCCCTGCCCTATGGAACCCGAGAGTCCCCATGTGACTTGATTTGTCCAATAACACGGTTAGAAGCCATGTGGGCGGAAGTTCTAAGAATCAGGCGTGGGTTACCAGGCTTTTCCTCCTCTGCCTGGAAACACGAAGTGTGAAAGTTGAGACTACCTCATTCACAGTCCCAGATGATGATGAAGATGATGACATGAATCAGGGTCACAGCCAACCTGTTATGCCCAAGTTTTCATTATCATCCCAAAAACCAGAGACTGCTGGGGAGACTGAGTCACGCATGCAAAAGCAAAGGACTTTATTATTATTACGGGCTTATAAGCTTGGGCTCACAGACCTCACCAGTGCAGTGGATCCATGCTGAGAGCCCAGAACAAAGGCAGGGCAGGGTCTTTATGGGTTTGGGAAGAGGGAGTTACAGGAAATTGTGATACAGGTACAGTGATCCAATCATTATTATACAATATTATTGACAGCAGGTTTAACCATTCAAATTGCCTAGAGTATTCGTTACTTTTGGTGGGACCCAATCACAACATTTAGAGTGTTAACCAATTACAGAGTGGGCCCAGGACCCTCAAGTAGGGCGTGACTAGCCTTCTAGGCCTGCCCTTAGAAATGTTAAGGGTGTTAGCTGCCCTTTCCTGATTGGGTGTTACAAGGGTGGTCCCTCCTGCCTTGGGCAATGTGTGCCCTTCTATTGTCTAATGATTCTGAGAAACTGACACTTAGGCCTTCAAGGTCAGAGGGAAACTTGAAACCTGTCATAGAGTCAGTTTGGTTCAGACCTGCATCCTTACAAACCCACTTAAGAGAGGGAGTGTGGGCAAGAAATGACTTGTGGGGTCATTTGTCCCCAGAGGGTGACCTCGTCCCTCCTGATAATGCTGGGTATCAGTGTGCGTGCAGGAAAGTGTGGGTTGTTGCACAAGCTGAGTGTTAATCAGGAGGGGGTTAAGCACCCCATGGCAAAGGCACCAGAGAAGCTGGCTGAAGTTTTTCATAGGAGATTGAGGCAAACAGAAAGGCTTCACAGAGGAGCTGGACCCTAATGTGAGCTATGAAGAAAAGGCCTTGGACTGTAAAGATGCAGGTCTGATTCAGGTTTCTCCTCTGACCTTGAAGGCTAGCTAACACCATTAACATTTCTGAGGGCGGGCCTAAAGATGGAGGTTAAGACTAGTCACACCCTACCTGAGGGTCCTAGTCACGCCCTACCTGAGGGTTCTGGGTCCACTCTGTAATTGGTTAAAGTTACTGTCAATGATGTGATGCTATATTGATTGGACCCCTGCACCTGTGTCACAATTTCCTGTAACTCTCCTTCCCAAACTCATAAAAGGCCCTGCCCCGCCATGTTCGGGGCTCACTCCACATGGATCCAGTAAGTCTGTGAGCCCAAGTTTAGGCTGGCTGGGCCTAAATTCGTAATAAAGCCCTTTGCTTTTGCATGTGTGCTTCGGCCTCCCTGGCGGTCTCTGGTTTTTGGGGGCGATATTAAAATCTGGGCATAACAGGACAAGGGGGGCTACCTCTTCCCTGTCCTATTTTAATGTCTGGCTATGGATTTTCAAGTTCCAGATAACTGAAAGGTCAACAAAAGGAAAAACAAGGATATAAGTTTTTTGTTTTCTGAGAGAAAGAGACACACACACACACACACACACACACACACACACACACACACAGAGTGCAAGCAGGGGAGGGGCAGGGAGAGAGGGAGAGGGAGACACAGAATCTGAGGCAGGCTCCAGGCTCTGAGTTGTCAGCACAGAGACTGATGTAGGGCTTGAACCCACGAACCGTGAGATCATGACCTGAGCCGAAGTCGGAGGCTTAACCGACTGAGCCACCCAGGTGCCCCTCGCATCAGTTTCTTAAGAATAAAACTTAGCAGTGGCACCTGGGTGGCTCAGTCGGTTAAGCCTCCGACTTCGGCTCAGGTCAGATCTCATGTTCATGGGTTCAAGCCCCACGTCGGGCTCTGTGCTGACAGCTAGCTCGGAGCCTGGACCCTGCTTCCGGTTCTGTGTCTCCTCTCTCTGCCCCTTCCCCTCTCATGCTCTGTCTCTCTCTGTATCAAAAATAAAATAGAACATAAAAAAAAAAGAAACTGATGCGAGTAAAGTGAAAAATAGTCACAAGAATATAACAAATACTTGCTAAAACCATCACTCAAATGTCATCACATCCTCACATTTTGCTGACTTTGCTTCCTGTTTCTTCTAAAGAAATAAAATATCGCAGGTACTATAAGTGCAGGCTTTCTGCATACCCCTCCCTGATTTTACTCCTCTGCTTTAAGGACTCCACATTTACACCTTAGTAAAGTAGTCATTGAAAAACACTAGAAACCATCAAAATAAAAATCCCACTTTGAAAAAATTACATTTCTTTGTAGGCAAAACTGAAAAGCATACTTCAGGGGCACCTGGGTGGCTCTGTTGTTTGGGCCAACGACTTCGGCTCAGGTCATGATCTCAGTTTGTGAGTTCAAGCCCTGCATCCAGCTCTGTGCTGACAGCTCAGAGCCTGGAGCCTGCTTCAGATTCTGTGTCTCCTTCTCTCTCTGTTTCTCACCTGTTCATGCTGTCTCTCTCTCAAAAATACATAAACATTTAAAAATTTTTAAAAAATAAAAAGAAAAGCATACTTCAAACAAAAAATGAAGCACAATTTATTATATCCAGGTGTAAACACCATACAATCATCAGTCAGGAAGGAACTGAGGGAAAGATAAGACAATCTTTAATGACCACGGTATTGTTTTCCAGTTCTTCTCACATAGAATTGAGAAACAGTATTATTCTAGGTCTTAAGGATTTAACAGCATTGTAACACCTCAGAGTTGGAAAGCATTTGGAATCCACTTGAATCAGTGTTTTTATTCCCTACTTGAGAAACGGAGGCCCAGAGAGACAAAGCAGTGTGTCCAAGGTCACACAATTTGTGTCACAATAGAGCTTTGTCCCCGTGCAGCATTACCTTCCAAAACGGACAAGGCAGAGGTTGGGAGGGGAAGACCAGCTGTCTGTCCGTGTGAAGTACATGGCAGCTATAGGAGGTGCAGGAGAAAATTCCCGAGGTGCTGAAGGTCATGGCGTGTAAAGGGAGCAGGGCGCTTATGTGGAGAAGACTGATCTCGTTCCATGGAGCATGGACACCTTAACCGGTCAGGAGATGCCCAGGGGCTGTACCCTAAGAGCATGGCCTGCAGCGGTTTTCTGAAGGCGAGTGCCGCCTGTTGGGGTCACCCTGACCACTAGCAGCCTCACTGGAAGCTCCCTTGAACTGGCCTCAGGACCTGGTTAGACCTGGAGTGAAACAGATTTTGTGGGGCCCCAGGACTCTGAAAACGCCGAGCCGTGATGTCCCAGCCTCTCCTTCCTTTCTCTCCGACCAGATCACCCTGGGCATGGCTGTTGGTGTGTCTTAGTTTTGTTTCTGTAGTCTATAGGAGGTTTTCTGTCTTTTTTTTTTAATTGGTATTTTTTTTTCACTGTGGTTTAAATAATACTCAGAAACAAAGAATGCATTTCAATGTTGTTTCCTTCCTGAAATGGGGGATTTAGATTAAGCAAATGCCGGGGAAGTTTTCACAAGGGCATTTTAATTTAGTGAGTCAACCATTCTAGACTGCATGGAGCAATCCCTCTTTACCTGTGCCAAGTCCTCGCTGCAGAGAGGATTGACTGCATTCCTCGAGAAGTGCTGGAGAAAAGGCTGAGGGTGTTTTGTTTATGCAAATATCTGGCAGCCTCTCAGGTTTTCCCCAAGGGGAAAAATTTGCATTTTGAAAAGTGAACCGTGCTAATACCCCTGAGTCCATACTGAAATAAATAAATGATTGAATAAATAAATAAAGTGGGGAAGAAGAGCTAAATTTCCCAGTGGAGGAAAATTCCAAGTAATTTATGTAGACACTTTGCCTGCAAGGAAGTGGAGTATCACTTCCCACTCACTCCTTGAGCGTGGGCTGTGCAGAGTGACTTTCTTCCAAAGAGCACCGACTGTATGGAGAGTGGGGCAAAGAGGAACTTGGAGAAACCTGACAAGCACGACCTTGGCCAGGTGATCAAGGTCAACAGCAACAGTGATTAAGTCCTGTTGATGGCACGTACCCTTGATAAGCTGTGATGGGAATGGCACTTTATCTCTACAATCTCCTTCCCCAAGACCCATTACCGGGGTCTCATCATGAAAAAAATATTAACAAATCCCCCTGAAGGGACATTCCACATGATATCTGAGAAGTTCTCAAAATTGCCAACATCATAAAAAACAAGGAAAGTGAGAAACTGCCACAGCCAAGAGGAGCCTAAGGAGATAAAGAAGTAAATATGGTATCCTGGATGGGATCTTGGAGGAGAAGAAGGTCATTAGAGGAAAACTAAGGGCATCTGAGTAAAGCCTGTACTTTAGTTAATAAGACTAAATAATTAGAAAAAAGAATGGGGCACCTGGGTCACTCATTTGGTTCAGCTTCCAACTTCAGCTCAAGCCATGATCTCATGGTTTATGGATTCAAACCCTGCATAGGGCTCTAGGCTGACAGACAGCTCAGAACCTGGAGCCTGCTTCGGATTCTGTGTCTCCCTCTCTCTCTGTCCCTCCCCCACTTGTGCTGTCTCTCTCTGTCTCTCATAAATAAATAAACACATTAAAAAATAGAATGAATTAATATTGGCTCATTGTGACAAATATACCATACTAATGTAAGATGTTAATAATGGGAGAACGTGAGCATGGGGTATCTGGGAACTCGGTAGTCTGTGTCATTTTTCTGTGTATTTAAACTGTTCCAAAAAGTAAAGTTTATTTTAAAAATGCAGAAAAGTGAGGTGTGCAGCAATGAGGAGAGAGGGAGATTATTTTCAAATTGTATCAGACAGGGCGCCTGGCTGGCTCAGTCAGTGGAGCGTGTGACTCTTGATCTCAGGGTGGTGAGTTCGAGTCCCAGGCTAGGTGTAGAGATGACTGAAAAAAAAATTAAAGAAAACAGTTTTAGACAAAACTTTTAAGTGCTCAGATAATTATGAAAACAGAAGTTTTTTTGTGAATTTTAAATTTGCTATCCATAATTTAGCCTCAACTTGTTCCCTAAAGAGGGAGAAAAGGATGCGTGATTTAATGAAAATACGACAGACATTTAAATAAATTAAATGAATCTATGATTTTTTCAAACTGCCTTTTGCTCATTGCTATATAAGTGCCCCTTTTGGGATCCCTGGTAAATTGTAGTTAAAGTTTTTTTTATTGGCTAAAGGATTTAAAGCAAAGGAATATGTCATTTTTGACTTAAAACGTTCATTAAAAGTTAACTCATTTGATTTATTTAACTTTTCATTAAGTCTCTATAATTCTAATAAAAATGACCATTGTGTGACAGTTTGTATTTTACAGTTCACTTAATTTTACAGTTTCATAAGAAAAGTTTGAAGCAGCTAACACCAATCTATGTTGTTATTTGGTAGATGAATAATGGAGAACATTTTCTGTTCCTTTCAGGGTCCAGTGACCATGGTGAAAGAAAGAGGGAAACTTCTCCCCAGTATATAAAGATTAGGAGAAGACTTCTTTTTTTTAAATTTTTAATAATGTTGATTTATATTTGAGAGAGAGAGAGAGAGAGCGAATGAATGAGTAGGGGAGGGGCAGAGAGACAGGGAGACACAGAACTGGAAGCAAGCTCCAGGCCCTGATATGTCAGCACAAAGCCCAGCACAGGGCTCGAACTCACAAGCTAAGAGATCATGACCTGAGCCAAAGTCGGCGGGCACTTAACCGACTGAGCCACCCAGGTGCCCCCAAGAGATGACTTCATTGAAATAATGGGGAACCCCCTCAGCTCTACTGTGAAAAATTGCTAGTATGGCACCTTGGCTGGGCAGCATGATCTGGTGGAATGAAGCTGAATTCCAAGTGTAGCGCTTGTCTGTGGGACCGTCAACAAATACTGAGAATTTAGCACGTCCAGGCACTCTGCCGGATGCAGACCGGATAGGAATTCATCAAACCCACTTCTCTTCCCTCTGCACACATGTGTAGACCATATTTCCCAGGATTCCACGCAGTGAAGTGAGGCCATATGTCTGAGTTTGGGGCACAAAATAGGGATCAAAGTGCCGTGTCTTTGCCAAGATGTGCCCATAAGTATCTTTATACAGGCCTCCACTGTCTCTCTTCTCTGACCAAAAAAATGTTTTAAGTTTTAAAATTCTTGCTGATGGAGCACAGTAGTAGGTTTTAGACAAATACTTGGAGGGGGACCTGTGTGTGTGTGATTCTGTGATTTCAAAATGCTAACGCCTGCAAGAGGTCTGTTGGGTAGCTGTTGCTGAGATTGTTAAAACTGCATTAGCACTTCTCATACTTCATTCCCTCCAAAACACATGTTTAGAGTTTGTTTGGCAAACTGAGTGATGATTGAAATAAAATTCCTAAATACCATTTATCTCCTATTAAGTCAACTGTCCCTTCCATTATCTGTTCCAGTTCTAGCAACACGATTCCAACGCAGTTTATCTTGAAATCTTAGCCCAATCGTGGTTCAAGCATTTCTTCTGCACTATGAGTCATATGCTTAGTTACTTGCTGGTAAACCATTGTTATCCTTGTAAAACATTTTGCTGCATAGCAAAATCTCTTAGATTCTGTGGAGCTTCTGCCTTTATTTATTTTTGTTGTGCAATTCTCAGATCAATTATCGCTGTTACTTTTCCTTTAGATTCCAGGGAAATAATAACTAGAACTGTTCATCCTGATGTAGCTTTCCTCAAGAAGTCCAGACAAGTTCAGACGAGTCCAGACAAGTCCAGACAACTCCAGAGAACAGTTTTGGTGTTTAGAAGCGAAGGTATTCACATGTCTTATTTAAAAGATGGCCCATGGGGCGCCTGGGTGGCTCAGTCGGTTAAGCATCCAGCTTCGCCTCAGGTCATGATCTCATAGTCGTGGGTTCGAGCCCCGCGTTGGGCTCTGTGCTGACAGCTAGCTCAGAGCCTGGAGCCTGCTTCACATTCTGTATCTCCCTCTCTTTCTGACCCTCCCCTGTCTTAAAAAAAAATAAAAAATAAAAATAAAAGATGGCCCATCTTTGTGGCTTTAGATAGAACAAGAGGTCAGAATTCTCTGGTGCTTCATTCAGTGCTCAGTGTCCTGGCCATGAACAGGTCAATGACGTCAAACGTCAAACAAAGATAATTGTAGCAAGAAGAATAACGGAGGTTTACAATGAGATGGTTTGCATCCAAAGCATAATGTTACTTTCTGAGAAAAGAAATTTCTTAGACCTTGACTGTCATGATTTTTCCCTCTCCTGGAATTCAGTGGCCCTGTAGTTCTGGCCAGTAGCCCTCTGCTCACAAAAGTTTTCCTGGTGTGATTTCTGAGCGAGGGAGCTCTGTCCAAGCAGAGCAGACAAGTCTCGTTTGTATCACTGTGAAGTTCCCTGGAGGCTTCGCTGCATCTTTTGTTCCCACCACCGTCCCCCTCACCTGGAGTCCTACGGCAGCCTTGAGTGGTGACCAGTAGTCCCTGTTTGCCTGGGACTCGGGGTTGGAGCATACAATTTTGGGAGAGGTCCCAGAAAGCAGAACTTCCAGGGCTAAGCCTGGCATAGTCTTGGACAAACTAGGAGGAGTCGGTCAACCCGAGCAGCCTATTACCCGGTGTCCTTGCAGTATCTCGAGTTTCTTCCTCTGATCCATTGTCCACAAAATAGCCAGAAATTCGGACGAATCTGGTCATGTCACTCCCATCCCTTTGATGGCCTTCTAGCATTGCTAAGCCTAAGCCACTGCGCAGGGCACGCGAGGTCTTTGTAATTCAGCCCTTGCTGCGCCCCTGGCTTCATCGCTCATTGAGGCCAGTCCTCTTCCCACCGTCTGGACCCTTCCAGCGAGCTGCAGTGTGGGCTCCGGCCACACATGCTCTCTTTGGCCAGTGCAGGAGGCAACTTCTCGACCTCTGGTCTTCTTCTCTCACACTGGTCTCTCTGACCAAATACACTCTTGTTCTGTCTATGTTTCTGTGATCTGTCTGCCCGAGGTCTCCCCTTGCTGTTGGCTCATGCCAGTCTTCTCTGACTTACTGTGTTTGAATTAGGTGCCTGTGTCCATTGGCATGACTTTGGCTCCCCATAACAGAAACACAATTACTATGGCTGAACAGGGTAGAAACTCAATTTCTCTTTCATGTGGAATGAATGTGGAGATGGATGGCCCCGGGCGGTTTGGCAGCTTTGCCGTCACTGGGAACCCAGGCTCCTTTCCTTCTGCCCCAAGATCCTAGCTTGGTTCACCTCGTGGTCCAGGATGACCGTTTCAGCCTCGCAGGCAGGGTTTTAGATTCTGTGTTTGTCTAATTGGTAGCTATTAATGTTGACTTCGGTCTTAAGGTTGTTTGCATCTCGCTGTGATCCAGGGCCCATTCTTTGAACCACTGCCTTTCCGTGACTCACACACCAGGCCAGCACTTTCCCTGCTCTAAATCGCCCCACAGCCAGAGACCAGACAGCTAGGGACAGCCCTTATGCCCCACAGCCTGCTGGGATTATTCAAACTAACCAACCCAAGCTTGCCTTTCCCTCAGAAGGCACAATCAAGGCTGTGGCACGTGCTGCCCTTGCACCTGGTTCAGCATCCTCGTCGAGCCCGGTCCCTCCCCAGGCGGCCCGGGGTGGCGTGCATGTCCCCTTTTCTTATTGCAGGTCATAACTCTTCTTCCCAGAGCACCAGCCTCTCCATCGCATCCCTCAGTCTCCTTTATAAATCAAGACCCAGACCCAGATCACAAAGGCACTCCCATCCTTTCAGGGAGCCTTCCCTGGCCCACAGCACACACAGTGTTTGGCCATGACCCGTCTTCTCCCACCACTTGCTCCTGGGGAGGCTGGGAGGGTGCAGTGTGGTCCCAAATCCATCAGGGTTCTGTCGTGATGATCTTAATGCTTGCTCTCCTGACGCGGGGTGTTTCTCTGCGCCCATTTGTCCTCTGGTCCGCAGTTCCCTGCTTACTCGTGTCATCTACGTCGGTAATAAGAGGAACAGACTGTTATATTGCCTTGATGACGGTTGTGTCCCTGCCCCTAACGCAGTGGCTTGAACACTGTAGGTGCTCAGGATGGCAGAAGGGAAGCACAGCTTGTTGACTGTTAACCTAGAAACCCAGGTGACATGTCGGCACTGTTCAGTTAAGCAAATCTCCTTTTTTTTTTTTTAATGTTTTTTATTTATTTTTGAGAGACAGAGAGAGGCAGTGCAAGCAGGGCAGGGTCAGAGAGAGAGGGAGACACAGAATCTGAAGACAGGCTCCAGGCTCTGAGCTGTCAGCACAGAGCCCGATGAAGGGCTTGAACCCACGAACCATGAGATCATGACCTGAGCCGAAGCTGGACGCTCAACCGAGTGAGCCACCCAGGCGCCCCAAGCATACCTTCTCTATAAAATGGGCAACCCATCAGACACGGATTTGTCTATTTACATGGTCATCAAACAAATATTTGTTTTGAGCAGCGAACTCAGGCTTGTAGTTCTAGGTGCCAAAATGAGCTAAACGGACAGTCTCTTATTCGGGACTGTTTGGAACAAATGCCCACCAGCAGATGGAAGCCTTGCTGGGCTCACCTTCCTATTTCCTTCAGAGACATTTAATTCTATACTTTTCACAGTAAGTTTTCAATAAATCTCAACTAAGCCACCAATTGAAACAAGGACAGAGTGAGAGATTTTAAATGTCCTCATTATCATTCCAATTTCCTCTTTAAAAATGTTACTTGGTCATTCTTCCCTTTCAAGTTTTATTGCCTTAAAGAAATGAACAATTGGATAATATGGGCTGAATATAAATTCTAATTCCCTTTCCTGGAATGTGTCTTTGTAACACTCTGTACTGTTTTCCTTTGAACTTTAATATTGTAGAAATTTATGCAGAATAGGTTTTTGGAGTGAGCTGAGCCACACAGAGTCACATGATGTTATCTCCCCTAGTGCCAGGTTCTTAGGCTTAAAGTCTGATGTGGCATGAAAGCCCCCCGCTGCCGTCAGCTCTCCGCACAGATTCTCTCTCTTGCTCTCTCTCTCTCTCTTTTAAATGTTTTTATTTATTTTTGAGAGAGAAAGAGACAGAGCACGAGCAGGGGAGGAACAGAGAGAGACGGAGACACAGAATCAGAAGCAGGTGCCAAGCTCTGTGCCAACAGAGCCTGATGTGGGGCTTGAAATCATGAACCGTGAGATCATGGCCTGAGCCGAAGTTGGATGCTTAACCAACAGAGCCACCCAGGTGCCCCTGTACAGATTCTTAAAGATGTTTTTTCCTAAGTCTGAAATGTGAGAAAGTGAGTTCACCTCCCATTAGTTATTCAAATAACAATGATATTTTTCTATGTTTAAAACTTATTTTAACACTTAATTTTTGAGAGACAGAGTGTGAGTGAGGGAGGGGCAGAGAGAGAGGGAGTCACAGATTCTGAAGCAGGCTCCAGGCTCTGAGCTGTCAGCACAGAGCCCAATGTGGGGCTTGAACTCACAAACCATGAGATCATGACCTGAGCCAAATTGGATGCTTAACCAACAGAGCCACCCAGGCGTCCCTGTATTTTTCTATTTTTGATTATATATATATATATATATACATATACATATATATATAACATTTATATCACTGTGTGATCATGACCTGAGCCGAGATCAAGAGTCAGTTGTCTAACCGACTGAGCCACCCGGGTGCCGTGATAACACCATTTTAATGAATTAATGTTAGTGCAGTGGGGTCTAAGCACACAGTGGTTTCTTTTGTTTCACCCATGCCTGCCCTCATCCACTTTCTGGTGAGTCCTCCTTTCCTGTTGGGACTATCTGAACTCACCAGTTGAGCGAAAATTCCTGGTGAGGGTATGGCAACTTTGCACGGTCTCTTGTCCCCAGGCAGCTCCCAAAATCTACCCTCTTGTAACTTTCATTTCTACTTGGGTACCAAACCTTGGAGTGCTTTGCTGATTAGTGTCAGGAGTGGCCTGTCCCCCTGCCTGTCCCTGAGGGGTGATTGCACCTGGTCAGGGAAAAGATGAGTAAACTAGATACACCCTAATGCGACTAATGCAAGCAACATATAATTTTCCTCCTAGCTGAGCAATTAACTGATAACTCACTACTTTCTGGGCCTAGGCGCCGTTGCAAAAGTCATTAGTGCAATAAAATGTATCAATCACAGCCTTTGGGACTGTGAGAGCAGGCATTATGTCTCTTGTGATTCCTGTTTTTCTGGGAACTTTCTCTTAGAGTTGTAAACAGCCTAATGACCCTTATTCATAAAAAAACTGACCTTTTCTAAACAATGCTGTTTGCCTCTTGGTTAGAGGTCTCTTCCTTAGGGCTATACCTGAGGTTTTGTAAAAAAAAAAAAAAAATACCTGCCCTTCCCATAAAACAGCATCAGTGCCTGTAGCTAAGTTTTTTATGACGATCATTACTACTAGAATTATAACTTCTGCGGAATCCATGTCCTGGAAAATTGTAAAAATTATCTATGAGAAATCATCTACTGCTCTTTCTGCTCCTTGTACCTTTCACCATAGGTAAAGCTAGAGAATCAGACAGAGCAGAAATGCCTGCTTGGGAGTCAGAAAAAAACTTGAGGCTCTCTCTCTGTCTCTCTCTGTCTCTCTCTCTCTCTCACCTTCAGGGAACCCTGGACCTGCTGGAGCTGGACTCCAACACTTTCCTGTCCTGTAGAGACATCCAGAAGATTCTATCATTTCCCAGTCATTTCCTGTAATTAAAGCCTAGTCTCCAAAGAGCTCCAGTTTAAACTCCATCCCTCCTCCTCTTCCTCCGTCCTGCCCTCAGCAGACAAATAATGGCACAGGATTTGGAGGTAGATGGAGTTTGCACTCTGCGTTCACTTCTTTCCCAATCCAGGCAGTGGCTTGTGTCTTCCTCCCACCCTGCACCATACTCCAATTTCTCCCATGTGTTCGGGTGGCCGGCTGGGAGACAGACAGGGTCTGAGCCTTTTTTTGATTGCTTATCTTCCCTTAGGGCTTGCGATGATCAATTAAAATTAACCATGTCCCCTCGCCTCAGCGACAGTGCCCAGTTGTTTGGTCAAACACAAGTCTAGATGTTTCTGTGAAGGTATTTTTTGAATGTGATTAACATTCCCCTCAGTAGACTTTGAGGAAAGGAGATTATGCTCCATAATGTGGATGGGCCTCATCTCATCAGTTGAAGGCCTTATGAGAAAAGCCCGAATGCCCACGAGAGAAGGAACTGTGCTTCTTAACTGCCTTTGGACTCAAGACTGCAACATCAGTTCCTGCCGGAATTTCCAGACTGCCGGCTTGCTATGCAGCCTTCAGACTTGCCACCTCCCACCACTGCACGTTGCCCGAGCCAGTTCCTTAAAATAAATCCCCCCCTCCCCGGTCCAGAGAGCTGTCAAGCCTGGAAATGATGTGGAGGAACTTAAATGCATATTACTAAGTGAAAGACGCCAATCAGAAAAGGCAACGTATTGTATGATTCCATCTATATGACATTCTGGAAAAGGCAAACCTCTGGAGAGGGTAAAAGGATCAGTGGTTGTCAGGACCGAGGGTGAGGGGACAGATGTACAGGTGAAGCACAGAAGATTTTTAGGGCCATGAAAATAATCTGTATGATGCCACAATGACAGGTACATGCCATTATACGTTTGTTCAAACACATACAAGGTACAGCACTAGAGTGAACCCTAAAGTAAACTATGGACTTTGAGTGATAATCATGTGTCCCTTGTCCTCACCCTGCAAAAGTATCTCTCTGGTGGGAGATGTTGATAATGGTGCGGTCCATACCTGTGTGGGGGCAGGAGTATATGGGAAATTTCTGTAGCTGCCCTTCAATTTTGCTATGAACCAAAAACTTCTCTAAAAAATAAAGTCTTTCAAAAATTTTTTCTGTTTTTTATTTATTTTTGAGAGACAGAGAGAGACAGCACAAGCAGGGGAAGATCAGAGAGAGAGGGAGACACAGAATCCCAAGCAGGCTCCAGGCTCTGAGCTAGCTGTTAGCACAGAGCCCAACACAGGGCTCAAACCCATGAACCGTGAGATCATGACCTAGCCGAAGCCAGACGCTTAACCAACTGAGCCACCCAGGTGCCCCTTAAAATGATTTTTAAATTAATACTGTATTATTTAGGGGCGCCTGGGTCACTCAGTCGGTTAAGGGTCCGGCTTCGGCTAGGTCATGATCTCATGGTTTGTGGGTTCGAGCCCCCCGTTGGGCTCTGTGCTGACAGCTAGCTCAGAGCCTGGAGCCTGCTTAGGATTCTGTGTCTCCCTCTCTCTCTGACCCTCCCCTGCTTGCACTGTCTCTCTCTGTCTCTCAAAAATAAATTAAAAACATATAAAAGAAGTTTAAAAAATCATTTTAAAATCTCATATATATGTATGTACGTATTTTTTCTTAAGACCTTCAACTGATTGGATTATGCCCACCCATGTTGTGTGCAAGCACACATGCATTTTATTGGTTCCATTTCTTGGGAGAGCCCTTGGGGTTTTTCTCTGCTCCTCTGCCCTCCCCAACTGGCCTGGGTCTATGGTCTCCATGTGCAGGCCAGGCACCCAGATCTCCGGAAGAGCTTCTCTTGGAGCATGCCTCACTTGCCCGGGGTGGGGGTGAAGAACACCTCTTTTCACCTCACAGAGAGGAGAGGGAAAGCCACAGAACACTGCCCTAAGCCAACACTTTTACTCCCCTCACTCATCCCCTCTCCCCTCCCTTGTATTTTGGGGTGGCCATTATGTGATTATGGGGACAGATGGTGCCCCAGCCATGGCGGTTCTCTTTAGAACACGGGGTTCTTACTGATCCTTAGTCCTCAGCTGTAGACCTCAGTGGTCAGTTCCAGGGCAATGAGAAGACTTTAACTCAACATCAGTTACAGAAAGTTTTTAAGATGCTACCAAACATTCCTTGAAAAAAAAAAAAAGAGTTCCGAGTCCAAATATATCTGGGGATAACGAAGTGAAATAGAGTTAAACATGTTCACATAAGGTTTCCCTGAAATTCGAATACACTGATGTGAATGGCAAGCTCCCTTTGAAAGAGGAAACCATGTTTTGGAATCCTGACCTTGACTCTGGAACTCAGCTCTGATTGAGACTCAACTAGTAACAACTCCTCCAAGTGTTTCACAGAACACTGGATTGGAAACTATCGAGTTAGCCTGGCAGCTGAGACCTTGGCTCGCCCTTGCTCCTTCCCAACTGCACAGCCTCTCGGGGATCTGGGACTAATTACTTAACTTCCTGAGCTTTTGTGAGCATCTGAGGATAACATACACAAAGAACCTGCTACAGAATCAATGCTCCATGAATAACAACTATCACCATGAGTAAAATCTTACGTTCATGGATATGGAATCAACTCATACCCCACCGTACCATCAGTGAGTATATTTCACCAATATACTTTTGCTGTAAGAACAGTCAAATGCATGATGTACTCTTAAGGTGCCTAAATTCTGAGTTGTGTTTTAAAAACATTTCTGCTGGGGCGCCTGGGTGGCTCAGCTGGTTAAGCATTCAGCTTCGGCTCAGGTCATGATCTCATGGTTCATAGGTTTGAGCCCTGAGTCAAGCTCTGTGCTGACATCTAGCTCAGAGCCTGGAGCCTGCTTTGGATTCTGTGTCTCCCTCTCTCTCTGACCCTCCCCTGCTCACACTCTCTATCTCTCTCTCACACACACACAAAAATAAAATTTTAAAAAACATTAAAAATTTTTTTTTAAAAAGGAAAAAACATTTCTGCTGTGAGGGCACCTGGCGGCTCAGTCGATTAAGCAGCCAATTCTTGATCTTGGCTCAGGTCATGATCTCATGTTTGTGGGTTCCAGCCCCCCATCAGGCTCCATGCGGACAGTGCAGAGCCTGCTTGGGATTCTTTCTTTCCGTCTCTCTATGCCCCTCCCCAGCTTGCATGCAAGCACTTGCTCTCTCCCTCCCTCTCTCTCATTAAAATAAATAAGTAAAAACCCATTTCTGTTATCATCACACTTTATTTTTTCCCTGTTTTGGATTTGGTACATGGAGGAAATCTTCCTAAGAAGGTCCCAGAAGGGTCTGGACAGTTTTTATTCTGGTCGAGTTCACATTAAAGAGATCACAGAAGTCACAGACAGTGGGTTAAATACTAGAAAACTCAATTCCCTACTAGGAACTTGCAATGAGGAAACACAATTTCCTATAACAAACAAACAAGTAGAGCTGACGTGACCTGCCCTGAGATAAGAGGGCTTGGGATATAACTGGGTTGTTTCTATCCTGTGCCCATCCCCGCTTCTCAGGGGCAAGAGGGGAGCACTCATCTTCCTGCAGGGAGGTTGAGAAAGAACTGCCTTATGATGATCATTCAAAACCTCAGCCCAGGGGGCGCCTGGGTGGCTTAGTCGGTTAGGCCTCTAACTTCAGCTCAGGTCAGATCTCACATTCGTGGGTTCGAGCCCCACATCAGGCTCTGTGCTGACAGCTAGCTCAGAGCCTGGAGCCTGCTTCCGGTTCTGTGCTTCCTTCTGTCTCTGCCCCTCCCCCTCTCATGCTCTGTCTCTCTCTGTATCAAAAATAAATAAAAATATTAAAAAAAAAAAAAAACCTCAGCCCAGGGTTTGGACAGATGTGATAAAGTCCCATTTTCTTTACTTTTGTGCTTTATGAGACAGCATAGGTCGGCAGAAGACTAGTGTTTTTGTTATTTTATAAGAAAGAATACCACCACCTCGGGGTGACTGGATGGCTCAGTCAGTTAAGCATCCAACTTCAGCTCAGGTCATGATCTTGCAGTTCATGAGTTCAAGCCCGGCATTGGGCTCTGTGCTGACAGCATGTGGAGCCTGGAGCCTGCTTCGGATTATGTGTCTCCCTCTCTCTTCTGCCCCTCCCCCCGCTCACACTCCGTTTCTCGCTCTGTCTGTCTCAAAAATAAATAAACATAAAAAAAAGAGAAAATACCACCACCTCATATTTTATGTGATTTATGTGATTAAATATTTTAGTCCATATATCCATTATGACTGTATTACACAGCATCGAAGTTAAAAGTTATATAACATTTAATCATTAAAGTTCTCAGAAAGAGTTTCTTGTAAATAATGTTTATTTATTTTAATGTTTATTCATTTTTTGAGAGAGAGAGAGAGAGCAAGTGAGCAGGGGATGGACAGAGAAAGAGGGAGACAGAATCCAAAGCAGGCTTCAGTCTCTGAGCTGTCAGCACAGAGCAGGACACGGGGCTCAAACTCATTAACTGTGAGATCATGACCTGAGCAAAGTCAGACACAATTAACCGACTGAGATGCCCAGGCGCCCCCAAAATATTTAAATTTACGATGACAATATACAGAGTACATACACATTTTGCAGAAAGACTTTTACCCCAAACTGACCACTGTTTGTATCGTTGATGTCTTCAAGGTATCTGACTTGTAATTTCCTCCAGCCCCTTCTCTCCTGGATAAAAAACGGAAAAGAAAAAAAAAAAGCAACAACAGGGGCAGTGCTTTCTCTCCCCCCAGTTTAACATCAGAGTTCAAAGACTCTCAAGTACATTGCTCTCAGAATCTCTGGTCCTTGATTTTCATCAAGGCTGTCTTAAAAATGTGTAAGAACACCACATGAGATCTGCCCCGTTAACGGAAATATTTTTTTAACGTTTTATTTTTAAGTAATCTCTATGCCCAGAGTGGGGCTCGAGCTCGCAACCACACGATCAAGGGTCATATGCTTTACTGACTGAGCCAGCCAGGCACCTCTTAACAAAATTTAACAGCAGATCTCTAGAACTTATTTGTGTTGCATAACTGAAACTCTGTACCCATTTGTCCCTCCCCCCAGCCCCTGGCAACCACCACCCCCTTTCTACTCTCTGTTTCTATGAGTGTGACCCTTCTACACGTCTTATGTGAGGGGTCGTGCAGTATTTGTCCTTCTGTTGTGGGTAGCATTAAATTCAACAGTACCTAACATTTCACCCTGAACCCTATCTTTGTTATTTTTCTAACACATCTCCAATGACCAGTCCAGAACTCCCTGGCCTCACCACATTTTTTATCAGCTACCGGTGGGACACGCAAGGAGATGACTCTTCAGAACTTCACATTCACTTCAGTTACTGACATGATCGAGCTTTAGGTGATAACAAACCAAACCAACCGTCCTCTGGGGGATTTTATGGACTGTTATGCAGCTGCAGAATCTAATGTGGAGGCCAGAGCATACCTTGATCGAAAGCCTTATGTCTAAGTTATTTTAATGAAACACCTGATTTTCAATAGATTTTAGACTTATTTTCACATTGGCCTTTATTGTGAAAGCTTTGCTTTTTGGAAATGTAAAATGGTACATCCACTTTGGAAAGTAATTTAGCAGTTTCTTAAAACTAAATTATCAGGGACACCTGGGTGGCTCAGTCGGGCAAGTGTCCGACTTCAGCTCAAGTCATGATCTCTCGGCTTCTTAAGTTGGAACCCTGTGTCAGGCTCTGTGCTGACAGCTTGGAGCCTGGAGCCTGCTTCAGATTCTATCTCTTCTCTTTGCCCTCCCCTGCTCTCTCTCTCTCAAAAATAAATAAACATTAAAAAAATTTTTTTAGACCAAAATTACCATACAATGTAGCAATTTCCACGCAGAGTATTTATCATCAATGAATGAAAACATATGTTTACACAAAAATATGGACAAAAATATTCATTGCAGCTTTATTCAAAATAGCCAGAATCTAGAAACAATCCAACTGTCCCTCAGTGGATGAACAGCTAAACAACCTTGGTACATATGTACCATAGAATGCTGGCAGCAACACTAGTGAGAAGAAATGAACTGCTTTTGATACAATACTTTGGGTTGATCTCAAGGGAATTATGCCACGTGAAAGAGGCCCCTCCCCAAAGGTACATACCATATGATTCAATTATATAACATTTTTGAAATGACAACACTATCAATAATAGAGCACTTGTTGCCATGGTTTAGGGACGGGGTGGTGCTGGGGGGAGCGTGAAAGGTTGAAAAAGGGCAGGGCGCCTGGGTGGCTCAGTCAGTTAAGCCTCTGACTTCGGCTCAGGTCAGATCTCACGTTCGTGGGTTCGAGCCCCGCATCAGGCTCTGTGCCGACAGCTAGCTCAGAGCCTGGAGCCTGCTTCTGGTTCTGTGTCTCCTTCTCTCTCTGACCCTCCCCCTCTCATGCTCTGTCTCTCTCTGTATCAAAAATAAATAAAACATTAAAAAATTTAAAAAAAATAACAAATGTTAGATTCCTTTAAAAAAAAAAAAAGGAAAAAGAAAAAGGGCAGTGCAGGGGAACCCTGTGGTTAGGGGCTCTTCTGTACCTTGACAGGCGCCGACTACATGAATCCACCTGTGATAAAGTTGCACAGTATTAAATGAAAAACACACAGAGAAGAGGACCTAAAACTGAAGGAATCTGAATAAGATGGTCGATGATATCGATATCCATTTCCTGCTTGAAATATCGTACTATGGTTTTGCAAGATATTACCTTGGAGGACAGCTAGGGAAAGGATTCTGTCTTATTTCTCACAAGTGCACACGAATCTACAATTATCTCAAAATAAGAACATTTAATTGAAAGAAAGGCTTTGCCTGTAGTTGAAGATACTGCAGGGAAAGCAATCCTTTACATCCAATAGACCATTACAGAGCAAAGAGAAGTTTTCATTTGTTCTCCTTAGGAATAGCATGCGTTGCAAAATAGAACTGTAGGCCTCAGGAAAGTTATAAATCACTTCTGTTACCGAGAAAGCAATTTGGTATCCTCTAGTAGTCAATGCAAAGAGAACAGCCTGAGAGGAGAGTAACCTCAAGAAATTCTCAATGAATTCCAAAGATGAACTTTTCAATTACATTTCTTATTCTTAAGCTCAGAATTGGACGCTGCACTTATGCAGGTCCAGAGGGCAAATATGCACGTAGGCCGATCTCTACGTTTGGACGTTAGCCATTATTCTTGTCACGTAAAAACATTCTATGCAACAGGGACGCCTGGGTGGCTCAGTCGGTTAAGTGTCCAACTTCGGCTCACGTCATGACCTCATGGTTTGTGAGTTGGAGCCCTGCATCAGGTTCTGTGCTGATGGCTCCGAGTCTGCAGCCAGCTTCGGATTCTCTGTCTTCCTTTCTCTCTGCCCTTCCCCTGCTCAACTCTGTCTCTCAAAAATAAATAAATGCTAAAAAAAAAAAATCTATGCCACTGCTGGAAGCCATTTCTGAAGTAAGGCGGGTTTGTAAGGCAGAGCCTCCCGCCTTCAGATGGCAATGTCTACACCCACTCTACCCCCACTCAATTTCTGCTTGAGTACTGACCCCCAAGGTGCCTGACTGACTGGTATCAGACCTTGTGAAGAAACTTATAGGAGTTTCTTCTTTTGTGATTAGAGGAGCAAATATTACATTTCCTGAGAAACCTGTTTTTCTTCCCCCCTAGAAAACAGGCTATTGACCCCTGCTCACAAAAGAACTAACTCTTGCCTTTGCTATGCTAGAAACATTACCTTGTATTTGAATGCTAAAGATACCTTCCTTCTTCATGTGATAAGCATCTAGTCACCTACTTCAATCACTATTGATAAAGATTATGCATGAGTCTTCTACCAATCTATGTTCTGGGAAATTTTTACAGAATTTGAATTTGTCATCAGAAATCATTGTCTAAGGCAATTACCACTTCTGTTTTGTACCCCATACATTTATTCAATAAATAAAGCTGACTCTCAGGTCAGTGCAGAGTTGCCTGCGTGGTGATCAGAAGGAAGTCGAGGCTCTCTTGTTCCCTTTGGCCAACACCATCCATCCTTCAGGGAGCTCTGGACCTGCTGGAGCTGGACTCCGGCAGGTGACAAATGGCTCTTCCATTCCTATTGCATGGAAGGCACTGTGGGGTGCAGAAAAATACATAAGAAAATCTCCAAGAATTTACAGAAGTCCACAGAGGAAGATAGGGTAGCAATAATATGGAGCGTGATGAGTAACTTTGGACTGGTAGAGATGCAGGCCAGGGCTGTGCAGAGGGGGAAGAGACCGTGTGCGTGCGTGCGGGTGCTTGTATACGTGTGTGTGTGTACAGATGGTTAGAGATGAAGACTAAGGAGATAAGGGAAGGATTACAGGAGATGGCATTTGAACTGATCTTGAAGAGAATGACTCTGTGGCTCTTTAAATACAATACAATACAATACAATATGACACAATATGATGTGATACAATACAATAAGATAAATACAATATGATACAATACAATATGATAGGATATGATAGGATACTATACTATGCAATATGATACAACTGAATTAAAAATTCAGTTCCTCAGTTGCAGTGGCGGTGTTTTAATTGCACAATAACCCCATGTGGCGAAGTGGCTTCTGTGTGTGACAGCACAGATACAGGACATTTCTATCCCTGAGAAAGTTCTGTAGGGCTGTGCTTGCCTAGCATTTGGCCATGGCAGGGAAGGGAACTCTAGGTGAGGGGGCAGCAAGAACAGTCAGGGGGCATGCACAGAGGGAACAGCAGGGAGCTAAAGGTGAAAGGTAAATCGGAATCGGTTTCTGAAGGACCTGATAGGAGGATTAAGGGTATGAAGGGCAGCACCTTTCTTTTCTCACTAACAAACAACCCTGGTGATCATGAGATATCAACAGGTAGAGATTTTCCTTCTTCCTTTCTACAGCTGCATAGAACTCCATCCTTGAAAGGAACGTAACTTATTCAACGAGCACCTCTTGATGGGTGTCTGGGCTGTTTCCAGTCTCTCACTGGTATACTTAAGGTGTAAGACACTTTCATTTTTGGCAACATCCTCTTGAACTCAGTGCTTCTAGTGGCTGGACGACACGGCCACAGAGAGGAAACGGCAGACGTTTGCGCGGCTCCTGCCATGAGAAGTGAAACTGGTATCTCCTTCTGCTACTAGTGCTCATGTTGGGAATGAACCTGGTATTGACCAGGCCTCACAATATCCCAGGTCAGACTGATATTCCCCACACAGATACCTCATGAGAAGTGTAAGAGTCACCTTAAGGTGGCCACCGAGCGGCCATTTCTCTGGGGGCTGGAGGAGAACACGTGCACAGACGACCCCCGCCTCTCACCTGCAGACCTGGAAGGTCCCGTGCCAGTCTGGAAACAGCCAATCATGAAGCTCCAGCTTCCCATCACCCTGACAGAGAAGGCAACCTATTCCATCCCGCCACGTCCCTGAAATGCCCTTATTTGGTGGTCTGCCCTCCCAAGATCAAACCCAGAACCCCCTCACCCATAAAAACCCCCGCCAATTGCCTACCACGCGTGACTTCCCTGACTCCCCGCTCCTGGGGTCATGGAACTTCACCCAGGAATCTCAGATCCCAATAAAGGCTTTCTTGGCTCCATAATGTGGTCTCTTTCTTTCCTCCCATCTCTGCCTCCATCTATTAAATCTTATAAGAAGAAGCATATTCTTACTTTTACAAAGGAGATTTTAGATCAAAGCACTGTAAATGTTTGTCGAAAGACTCTTCCGATAGATGCCTGTAGATTGGAAACATAGACTATAAAGGGGTTAAATACACAAGAGTTACTTTTAAGTCTGGCCCGGAGAAAAGGAGTCTAACTTGGAGATAAGAAACGGGCAAGGACAGAACATAAATCCCTTTCTCAAGGTCCACATTCTACAAATACCCTCCCTTGTACTGACCTTGGTTATGAGGATGGATAAGAAAATAGAAACCAGGTGCAAGGCTAAGGCACACAGGGCCCCACTGTGCCTGCATCAAAGTAAGGGCTTTCTCAAGCAGCTTGTTAATAAGCATTCTTTCTCTTGCAGTTAATGAGCCAGAAAAAACAACTCCTCACCTACCTATCTATACACAACTTAACCTATGTTTTAATTTTAGCGTTACTGACTTAAGTAATGTGTATGTTATCCTGTTTTTTACTAAAAACATCCTGTTATAAGGTTTACTCAACGTCAGTGTAAGTACATTACATGACTCAGTTATAACTTGTTAACTGAAAACAAAGTCATAAACATTGTCAAAAAACCAACCCGCACAAAATAAGATAAGTTTGTTACTGTCCTAATCTGGGGGATTGACGTCAAGAATGAATGGGGTGGTTCTACAAAAATGCTCCTGTAAAACCTGTTTCTGTACAGTTTCACTGATCAAAGCATCTAATCGCAAAGAATTAACCACTGTAAAAATCTATTTTCTAATGACATGTTCTTGCTTGACCTGAAAATAAAGACACCAAAACCGACAGGACAGAGATGCCTGCCTGGTGATCAGAAAGAACCTTGTGACTCTCTCATTCCTTTTGCCGACAGGACACCATCCCTCCTTCAGGGAACTGTGGACTCCTGCACCTGGGGGCAAGCCCAGAGCCTGCCGCTCTAGCTCTTCCTCTTTTGGAAAATAGCACCACAATTATTTTCTTTTTAATTTTAAAAATGTTTTATTTTTATTTTTGTTTCTGAGAGAGAGAAAGAGAGAGAGAGAGAGAGTGTGTGAGTAGGGGAGGGTCAGAGAGAGAGGGAGATATAGGAACCCAAAGACGGGTTCCAGGCTCTGAGCTAGCTGTCAGCACAGAGCCTGATGTGGGGCTCGAACCCACGAACCGTGAGATCATGACTTGAGCCAAAGCCGGACGCTTAACCCACTGAGCCACCCAGGCACCCCAGAACCACATTTAATTATAGTGTTTGTAGTGTGAGTTACAGTACCTGAGGGTGGGTAGACTTTCTCTTCCCACTCTTCTTCCTCAGTATCTTCTTATTCTTACGTGTTTCTTTTTGCATGAAATTTACAGTCAACTTGTCTAGCTTGTTATGCTTTTTGTTTTTAATTTTTAAAATGGCACCTGATCGCTCTCCCAAAAGGCTGTGATAATTTATGCTGCCGCCTAAAATAATTAACATTTTCTCTGTATTCCCATTAGCAGTTGGAGTTATGGCTCTTTTAAATTCTTGGCAGTCTTAATAGTTATAAGGTGAGACAGTCATTTTTACTTTAAACTTTCTTGGTGGGCCACTAAGGTTAAGCATTTTTGAACATGTTTGATGACAATTTCGCATGTGCTTCCTCGTGTATTCCATATTTATTCCTTCCCTTTGCTCGTTTTCTCCTTTGTCAAGTGTCTTTACGTATTATGGGTATTAGCTTATTAATCTGCAAACTGTATTGCACATTTTGTTTAAAACTCTGTCTGACTACTCACTTTGTTCTATGCCATCTTTTTACCATCCAGAAGTTGTAAATTTGTACATGGTTACCCACAGAGACACAGCCATGAAGCTTTAATAAAGGTACAAAAGCAACTCAGTGAAAGGACAGTTTTCTCAACAAGTAGTGCTGGAACAACTGGAAATCCATAGGCAAAAAAAAAGCACTGAGTAAATATATGAAGTGTTGAATCACTTCTATTTACACCTGAAACTAATATAAGGCAGTGTTTCAACTACACTGAAATTTTTAAAAAGTTCACACATTTATCATAATTCACTCAAAGTGGGTTATAGATTTAAATGTAAAACAGAACTACAAAGTATTTATAAGAAAACAGGAGAAAGGCTAGAGGAGGCGATCTTAGACAGGACCCCAGAGACACGCACGGCCCATGTAAGAAAAAAAAATCAGTAAATTGGACTAAATCAAAATTTAAAACTCTTGCTCTGCAAAAGACCCGGTGAAGAAAATGAAGTGACAAACTATAGATTGTGAAAGAATATTTGAGAACCATGTATCTGACAAAGGATTTTTTTTCTGGAAAATATGAGAGACTCTCAAAATCCAGTAGTCAAAAAACATCACCCAAATGAAGTTTTGGCGGGTGATAGTGGGATTTGGAGCTGACGGCCAAGGGAGAATTCTTGAAGACGTCTTTGGTGCTAAGAGGTGATTTTATTAGAGCATGGGGGCAGGACCCACTGGCCGAAAGAGCTGCACCGGGGTTGTTTAGAGCGAGAGCTACATACTGTGAAGGTGGGGGAGGTAAAGTCAAAAGGGAGGCCTCCAGAGGGACTTTGATATGCTAAAGAGGACTCCTAAGATACCTGAGGCTTTGCTATTGTCAAGCTAAGGTTGTCTGCCCTCAAGTAAGGCATTAACATTAGAACTGTAGGGGGTCCCTGGAGAAATGGTCTTCTCTGTATTTGCCTCAAGTATTTGTCAATGGGCTGCAGGTTATAACGAAATTTAATTTTACCTGCCTTTTCCTTCTTGCCTTTGTCTCCACATCACTATGGACAAGAGGGTGATGTTGGAGTCCAGGAATCTGAGTCTTACAGGTTTTCTGGAGATTAGACTATTGATAGATTGTCTTTTTTGTGTGTGATTTACTAAGGTATTTGTTCGCTGATGGAGACTAGTGTCCTATATGACTGTGATGGCTATCAGTTAACCATTTGTGTTCTTTCTTTTGTTCTTGGGTAGCCAGGAGTGCCTGAAGAATATCATACATATCCCATCTGGGGTGTGTGTGTGTGTGTGTGTGTGTGTGTGTGTGTGTGTGTGCGCGCGCGCATCTGCGTGCACCCATGCTAGCTTGTACTTTGCCCTCAGCTTGCCTTATGCTCCCTCATCAACCCAGTCTGAAAAGGAGGGAAACATCCACAGACATTTCACCAAAGACGCGTGGATGGCAAATGAGCACATGAAAAGAGTTCACTATTATTAGCCATCAGGGAAATACAAATTAAAACCACAATGAGGTGTTAACTACATACCAGTTAGAACATGTAAACAAATGAGGATGTCAAATGCTGGTGGGGATGTACAGGAACTGGATATTTTGTATGTTATTGTGGGAATGCAAAATGGTACTACCACACGGAAAATGGTTTGGTGACTTCTTATCAAACTACACATGGGTTTACTATATGATCTTAAACTGCCCTTGTAGGCACTTGACGCAGAGAAATGAAAACTATGTCTACACAGAAACTTATACAGACTCATGGCAGTGTTATTGGTAATGGACAAACGCGGAAACAAACCCCAACTGTCCTTCAATGGGTAAACAGTGCTGTATCTATACAATGGAATACAATTCAGCAGTAAAAAGGAATGAACTATTGGGGCGCCTGAGTGGCTCAATCGGTTAAGTGTCCGACTTCCGCTCAGGTCATGATCTCCTGGTTTGTGAGTTTGAGCCCTGCATCGGGTTCTGTGCTGACAGCTCCAAGCCTGGAGCCTGCTTCAGATTCTGTCTCCCTCTCTTGCTCCTCTCCCATTTGCACTGTCTGTCTGTCTGTCTCTCTTTCAAAAATAAATAAACATTAAAAAAAAAAAAAGTAATGGACTATTGAACAACCACTAGATGGATCCCAAGGGCATTATGCTGAATGAAAAAAGCCAGTTCCCAAAGGTAAAATACTGTAGGCTTCCACTGATATAACATTCTTAGAATGATAACACTGTGGAGACACATGGCAGATTAGTGACTGTCAGCAGACAGGGAAGAGGGCAGGCTTGGGGGGAGTGGGTGTGTGTGACTCTGGGCAGCACAAGGGCGCTCCTCTGTGGGAATGGGCGGTTCCGTATCTCGATCACGGGTGATTGCAGGAATTCGCGTGATAAAATGGCATAGGCTGCACAAACGGACACACACCAGTAAAAACTGCTACAGTCTGAATAAGATCAGTTCATTGCACCAATAAGATCTGTAAGATTTAATAGATGGAGGCAGAGATGGGAGGAAAAAGAGACCAGGTTATGGAGTCAAGAAAGCCTTTATTGGGATCTGTGATTCCCGGGCAAGGTCCCACGACCCGGGGAGTGGGGAGTCGGGGAAGTTGCGCCTGATAGGCGAGGGGCGGGGGGGGGGGGGGGGGGGGGGGGGGGGGGGGGGGGGGGGGGGGGGGGGGGGGGGGGGGGGGTTTATGGGTGAGGGGTTCTGGGTTTGATCTTGGGAGGGCAGATTATCAAATAAGGGCCTTTCAGGGGCGTGGCGGGATGGAATAGGTTGCCTTCTCTGTCAGGGTGATGGGAGGCTGGAGCTTCATGATTGGCTGCTTCCAAATGGGGCAGGACATCCCAGGTCTGCAGGTGAGGGGCGGGGGTCGTCTGTGCACGTGTTCTCCTCCAGCCCCCAGAGAAATGGCCGCTCGATGGCCACCTTAAGGTGACTCTTACAAGATCTATTTCCTGCTTTGGATATTGTACTGTAGTTATATAAGATGTTACAATCGGGGGATATTGGGTGAAGGGTACATAGCACCTCTTTGGATCACTTTTGCAACTTCCTGTTGATGAGGGAGCAGAAAGCCAGCCGACAGGCAGCAAACGCGCCCCGCCCCCCATCCCAGGTGGGATGCGTGTGATATTCCTCAGGCACTCCTGGCTGCCCAAGAAGAAAGAAAAGGGGAAAAACAAAACAAATAGTTAACTGATAGAGATCGTAGTCCTGCAGGGCCTGAGTCTCCATCTATTTACAGATATCTTAGTAAATTGCACCAAAGCAATCTTATCAATAGCCTAATCTCCAGAAACCTACAGCTCAGTTTCCTGGAGCCCCAACATCTCCCCTCCACAGTGGCGTGGGGAACAAAGGCAGAAGGAAATGGCAGATAAAATTAAATTTCCTCATAACCTGCAGCCCATTGACAAATACTTGAGGCAAAAACAGAGTAGAATGTTTTTCTAGGAACTCCCTACTGTCTTAATGCTAACGAAGGTTTGCTAGAGGGAAAACAGCCTTAGCCTGACAATAGCTAGGCCTCCAGGATCCTGGGAGTCTTCTTTAGCATATGGAAATCTCACTGGAAACTTCCCCGGGACTCTACCCCCCCCCCCCCCACCTCGCAACTCCCAAATACTTAACCAGTCTCTGCAAAGCGTTCAGGGCTGCTCTTTCTGCCCTCTGGTCCTGTCACCATGCTTCAGTAAAATCACCTTTTTGGGGGCGCCTGGGTGGCTCAGTCATTCAAGCATGTGACTTCCTATCAGGTCATGATCTCACCGTTCTTGAGTTCGAACCCCACATCGGGCTCTGTGCTGACAGCTGGTGACAGCTCAGAGCCTGGAGCCTGCTTTGGAATCTGTGACTCCCTCTGTTTCGGTACTCACCCTCCACTCATGCTCTGTCTCTCAAGAAATAAATGTTAAAAAAAATTTTTTTAAATCATGTTTTTGCATCAAAGACATCTTCAAGAGTTCTTTCTTTACTGTCGGCTCCAGACCCCAAGAACCCCACTATCACCCCCAAAACCTCATCACTGAGTCTGTAATTGTTTTAAAATAAAACATTTAAAATGTTGTAAAAAATTGTATACACTTTTAAATATGTCCATCTTTTATAGTGTGTAGGTTTCTGGTCTTGGTGAAGAATATCAGTCTCATATACAGTGATGTATGTAAATTATTTCTCAATAAAACTGGAAAATACCCCACCTTTTCGTCATTAAAAGAGTATCTCCCCCACCTCTATGTTGTATATGTAGTTTTCTGTATTGTGTGCTTAAGGTTTCATTTTTTTTAAATGTTTTATTTATTTTTGAGACAGAGAGAGACAGAGCATGAGCGGGGAGGGGCAGAGAGAGGGAGACACAGAATTGGAAGCAGGCTCCAGGCTCTGAGCTGTCAGCACAGAGCCCAACACGGGGCTCGAATCTAAGAACGTGAGATCATGACCTGAGCCAAGTCGGAGGCTTAACCGACTGAGCCACCCAGGCACCCCAAGGTCTCATTCTTTAATCCACCTAGAACTTAATTTCATGTAAGGTATTGTAAGGCTGAACCAAACAGACGCCATGACAGGCTTTAAATTTCCCCTCTAAGCTAGAAGGCCTAAAATCAGCCATTAGGCGGTTATACATTACCCGAGGCAAAAGAGACAACTTTGTGGTATCCGATCAGGAAAGCCCAGCTACATCTCCCCACATTCCTAAGGGTAAGGTCTGCAGATGGGAACTTTAGATAAGACCCTGTTACCTAGTGTTAAAGTTAACCCCATAGTCACCAAACAAGACCCTGAACTTGCTCTGTAATTGGTTAATTTCAAAGATACCCTAAATGTTGTAATTGGGTCCCGCCAAAAGTAACGGACGCTCTGAACAGTGTGTATGGTTAGAGTTACTGCCAATACTGTTGTGCCATTATGATTGGGTCACTGTACCTATGTCACGATTTCTTGTAACTCCCCCTTCCCAAACCCCATAAAAACCCTACTCAGCCCTTGCTCGGGGCTCTCAGCATGGATCCACTGCGTTGGTGAAGGCTGTGAGAGCGAACTTAGGCCTGGCGAGCCTAAGCCGTAATAAAACTGCCCTTTGCTTTTGCATGCGTGCCTCGGTCTCCCTGGCGGTTTCTGTTTTTGGGGTGATATTAAAATCTTGGGCATTACAGTATGATGGGGCCCAGCTCTGATGTCTTCCAGTTAGAGAAATTGCCTCAAACCATCCGTTAAGTAAATCATCCCTTTACATGGAAACGAAACACGACCGAAAATTCCCATGTATATAGGAATACATTTCTGGTTTCCTCACTCCATTCTCTTAACCTGTTGGACAATTTTTGTCAATAACAGATTACACCGGTGTGGACATTAATCAGGTTTTGGTTGCTCACCGAAGACATTTTGAGTATTCTTTATGTTTGGGGTTCTCTACACAACCAAAATTCATTCTCCAGTTTCCCTTGCTGCTCGACAGACTGTATGTGACCTCACCTCTGCACTGACCAGGAAAGGGGGTGAGGTGGGAGGAGGCTTGAGCAGAACCCAGTCGTGGGGCGCCAAGAGGCTGCAGGGTGGAGGTCAGGGTCTCATGGGAGCGGCTGACGGATCAGTTTTGCTAGGGCAGCCTCCGCATGAGCGAGCCCGCGGCTGTTATTCTCGGTGGGGTCAGGGCCTGGATCACCGGTGCTTCCGGATTCCTTTTTGGTTTAAACTCACCGGCGGGGTCCCGGGTTTTATAAAGAATCCTGATGGGCAGAAGCTTTTCTGTATTTTATTCTGACATTGCCCATTGATACGGCTAGTCCCCTGTCCTGCCCCAGCAGCTTCTTACGTTGTCTTTTTAAAATTGTTTCCATAATCTTTGAGGCTCTTAAAAACCTTGCATTCTAATTAGAACTGAACACAATTTATATATTAATTTTGGAAAGGGTGGTATTTTTGCTTTCCAAGTAATGATACAGCATGTTAGATTATTTTCTGTCCTCGAAAACTTTTTTCATTTTGTCTTGTATCTTTCTTGAAAAATTTAATATTTTAGTTCTGGTTGGCATAATTGGGTCCCCCCCTTTCTTTTCTAGATGCTATTCTAATACAAAATTTTCTAGAAAATGTTGCAGATCTGTTGCTTAAGTGTATTCTCTTCCTAGTGGCCACAGCTCTTTATGGAATTCTCTTGGTGTACATCCAATTAAAAAAAATAATTTCTTTTGATGTTATGCCAATTTTAAACTTTATTATCTGTTACTGCCTCTCTTAGACAATGTTGCCTAACAGGTAACCCTGTTTTGCTCTGATTTCAACGGAGATGACATTAGTATTTCCCTATTTGTTTTAAAAATCTAAATTGTGAGGCGCCTGGGGGGCTCAGTCGGTTGTGTCTGGCTTCGGTTCAGGTCATGATCTCAGTTTGTGGGTTCGAGCCCTGCGTCGGGTTCTGTGCTGACAGCTAGCTCAGAGCCTGAGGCCTAGTTCTGAATCTGTGTCTCCCTCTCTCTCTGACCGTCCCCAGCTCGTGCTGTCTCTTGTCTCTCGAAAAAAAAAAAAATCTAAATTGAGCATGGTTCTTGGATTTTGTAAAATACTTCTTCAGCATCACGTCACGCTTGTAGCCTTTTCCTGCTTTAATTTTGTGAGGAAATGAAATGTTAATAGATATCTAGTTACCAGCACACACTTGTATCTTTTATCAGTGTTTTGTTAATAAACTATTGGATTTTGTTTGCTCAAGGCAGGTTTTCATCTTTCATTATTGTGATCATTTCGGTATTGCTGAGAAATGGGAAAAGCTGCAACTTTCCCAGGTAATCCTGTATTTTAAAATTGTCAAAGAGAAGTAATTCATAATTACCTTACCTTGTCACTCAGAGCTCCTGTTTCACCATAAACCCCCTTGTGGTTTGTAAGAAAGTCTGCAGCCCTTCAATGAACTTCAATGGAATCTGCACCCTCAACAACCCTTTTAATTTTAAATTTTATTTACTTACTTACTTACTTACAGAGAATCCCAAGCAGGCTCTGCAAGGTCAGCGTAGAGCCCAACACAGGGCTCGAACTCACAAACCTGAGCTGCAATTAAGAGTTGGATGCTTAACCAACCGAGCCAGCCAGGGCCCTGGGAATCTGCATCTTAAACAGGCACGTGTGCCCTTCTGAATTCTGGTGGCAGTTCTTATACAGCCTTGCTGCTCTTTCCTCGGGGGAAGGCTGTCATGCTCCCCACACAACCTGGGGGGCACTATCCACATTCAGTCATTGTGCCTACGTGGAGTTGTTACAACTTCCCAGCAGATGTCAGTGGAATGACTTGGGGAAGGGGCATCAGTGAGCCAGGACCGTTACCTGGGATGCTCAGTGAGCCTTGGCACGAAGGGCCTGTGCCACGCTGGGGTATTTGAGAGCAGCTTTCTCATCCAGGCCTTCGGCCCCTTGACCCTGTTGCCAAACAACGAACGTCAAGCTCACTCCCAGTGTCCCCTCTGCTGATAACGTTCTGTTTCTTAAGCAGAATGGTGGTTTCAGAGGTGTTCGTTTTATTTACGCTTTATAATTTATGCATGTTACATATATTCATTTTGAATGCTTTGATACAATAAACAAAAAAAGAAAAGCATACATATACAAATAAGAATGCCATTATCAGGGGGATGACCTTGAATCTGCTGAAAATTTTAATTAGCTTATTCATAAATCTCAGTGCTGTAACTATTATTATTGGCAAACATGTCACAATGAACCTCTGGCCTTGATGCTAGAGTCAGAAAGCATTTTCCGGTGAAAGCACTTAGAATGGTAATACTTTTCTATTTTTGTTGACGATTGCTTTATACACTAGGGCAATTTTCCTACTGAAACCTGTCACGATGTGTACTTGCGGGACAGGCAGGCTCTGTCTTCCGGCCCGACTCTAGAATCTAAAGCGGCCACTGGTTGCAGCCATTTCTTTCAGAAAGCCACTACACAGACGTTCGAACATTATCAGCTGCTACTCTCAGCAGTATCCAAGAGATTTCAAAATTCCCGCTTAGTTGGATAAACTAAAACCCGACCTTAAAAACGACTTTTGGGTGCAGGATCTCTGCAGTGTGTCAACCCCATGACAGGGATTGCTGGTCGTGCTCGTGGTCCAGTTCCCCATGGCTTCCGCAGCAGGGAGTCGGTAAGCGGCCCGTGACAGCCAGAACAAAGCCTATGATTTCCTATTCTCTCTGTGGCTAGCAGGAGCAAGTGGCTAGGTTTGCGCAGACAGGCCTGTGTGATGTAAAGTGTGAGAAGCGTTCTTAAAGGAGGGATTCTAGCTGTACAGCTGTCTGCGACCAGGACTTGGGAGCTGCATGTTGAGAACGGGAGGGCCAATGTAGAAGGAACCGGGATTCCTGGGCCTGGAGTGTCCCAGCAGCCCTGCACGGCCTTCCAGACTTTTCCATGCACAAGAAATAAACTTCTTTCTTGTTCGAGTCACTATTGTTTTGGAACGCAGCCACTAATAAAGAATGCCAATTCTGGGTCTAACTTCCTTAACCTAAAAAGTGGACGTAGTACATACACTGCACGTGGTGGCAGTTACAACTGCTGCTAAGATGAGGGCAGGTGGAAGCTGTTCCCATAGAGAATGTGTGTCACAAGTGGATATTTTACGAGGTGCCACAAATCTTGGACTTCCCACCGGTAAAGCCTGCAAGTGCACCTATGGTTTTGGAAAGAAGCATCAAGAACATCAAAACTTATGGCCTATCAGACCAGGTTAGGATGCAAAATGACTGCAGTCCCTTCCCATAAGCGAACTGTAACGAGCAATTTAAACAAAACAAAAATGGTTTGTTTTATTTACAATACTCAATGCATTTTACAAAGAACATATTTGCATTCCCTAAGTCTTTTGGAAAGTAATTCCAGTTTGTGCAATGAGTTTACAGTAAAGTCTTAAGACCGCTCTTAGACATCTAAACCTAAATTCTCAACTTTGAAAGATATTTAATACTACGTTAATAGAAGACTGATTTAATTAAGAAAAACTAAACTCTGTAGTTAAATATTGCCCTTCAATGATCTTTAACCCAAATACAAACTGGACTAGCCTATGAAGTAACACCATTAGATTTGGATAAATTATTTCCCAGGCTCCCCTTCCCCCCCACCCCAAATGCATGCACAAAGTAAACATGGTAAATTACATCAACAACATTTTATTTCAACGTTTTTTTTTTTTGGACTCTCTCAACAATTGTTTTGCTCAATCTGGGGTCTAAACAGGTAGGATTCCAGTCTGGGGAGGTCCTGATCCCTGTTCCAGGACAGGAAAGGATTTGCAGTAGGGATGCGGACTCCAGCCAGGATTGGGAGATTTTGGAGAAGGTTCTTTTGCTAATAGGAACAAGGTTCCCCTTCGGGCCTGACAAAACCTCAAGAGACCAGTTATCTCCCTACTAACAGTTCGGGGAGCATCTAATCCAAGCCCCCAAAGGACAATAGGCTCCCCTCTCTCCCCGAATCACTACCTTCATTTTCGTGCCTTCTGAGGTTGATGATGGAGAATAGTTCTGGTGTCCAGATTCTAGAACCTGACTGGACGCCATATAAAGATCCTCTGGAACAGGTAAAAAGTAATGAATAATGACACTTTAATTGTGCAAGAGTTTTCATCTCATGCATATGGAAGAAAATACACTTATTAATCTATCACTCATAGCTGCCATCTCTTAAACACAAAGTTCACGTACTGGCTCTTGAGCCAGAGAGAGGAGACGGAGGCCTCTCCATGCCGGCCCCGCCCCTGGGCAGCGCACTGCTCCATCTCCACACAACTCTCCTCAAAGGTCAGGGCCTCGAACACCCACCATGGGCACCGTGGGCGGCCATACGGAAGATACGAGGTTGGAGAAATAAAGTTCAACACTGGACATGGCCGACAAAATTCTAAGATAAAGAAATAGTGAGGTAGAGTTGAGAGAGTTCAACTGAATTTTCTGAGCACAGATCTTTTGGCACATTCTGAAAGTACACAGACTCCTTCTCGAATGTCTCCCCTGTGACGCCTTTACAAAGTGCTTGCAACTTAGGAATCCTTGGATCTCTTCAGGAAACATCTACAGAATAAAGTCATTTGCAGAAATGAATTCCTGGCAGTTTAGCTTATTTACCCCAATATTGAAGCAAATAAAAACGATGCTATCCATTTGCTGAATTTATTTAAACAAATCAATTTAGAAATATCATAGAATTAAACAAAACTTCTGACATGTAAACATACTGCCATGTTCCTGAAAGAGATGTTAACACCTGATAAAAGTTAATAACCGCTTGTTAGGAAAGCTGTCCATTAATAAGGCCAGTCTTCAGTGAAACTAAAACCACTTTGTTTCTTCAGCTTTCCTAGTGTGACAATGCAATACTATCAAAGCACAATCAGATATAATAAAGACAAGATTGGATGGACAGATCGGTACCATTGGTTACAGCTGTTAAAGTTTCGTTCTTGGCGCCACATAAAAACAAGCCAATCGCATCAAATAAATCATGGCTTTTTTTTTTTTAATCACAATTCACTAGGTGGTGTTAATTATGGTCCTTATCAAACACATTTGATAGAGGCTATTTACAGTGTACATGGCTGAGCATGCACTATTTATAGTTACAAAGATGCCTGCCCGTTTATTACGAGAGAATTACACAGTGCCTGAAAATGGTGAAGCATCTCACACGTCATTTAAATCAACAGTTTCAAGCAGAAAACGTTCCTTATTTGACCACAATTGCAATAATTACATGAAAATTCTTATAAAAACACGAATCCCCCTCAAGAAATTGATGCATATTCTACGCACTATATAGGTTAAGGCAGTAAAAAAATGTATTCCTGATAACTGGAGGTCTTGACAATGTCAATTAAAGCTGTCTGACTCTAGTTTTTCATTCTCCATCATATACTCGAAGTTCTGTCTGTGTTACTAATTTGTGAAAGATTTCACCTTTAAAATTGAAAATGGATTAGCAATGAAGAAGAGTTGACACTGGAAAAAAGTAACTGCTAGGGACAGAGAAAATGTTAAGTCGGACTTTGCCTGAAAGCTTTCAAATTCTAAACAAGAGCATTATTTGTGAGTCTGAATCTTAAAAGTATAAAACAAATACATATAGTTTGCCTTTCTTAATTTAAAATATACTGAACTTTGAACAATTCAAGTAATGTAAGACTATCAAAAATAACTTCATAAGCCATACAAGCATCAACTGCATGTTCAATGTTTTAATTAAGAACTTTTTAAAAATTGTAAACTAAACCATGAGTTTAGTTAACCAATGATAAATGACCTTTTATTTGCACTTGTGATTCCTTTAATACAAATTGCTACCAACATATATGTAAAGATATGGCAGATTATGCATTTGATCAAAGCACTTTGATTTAAGCATAAAACAGATTCAAATGGGTTTAAGTTCCGTGCATAAGATCCAAGACACCGCCTACCAACCTGCAGGCGACCCTCTCTCTAATCAGAATCCTTTATTCCTCAGCTGCAGATGAGACAGGGCACAATCTGTTGTAAACAGGGCACTGCTGTAAAACCACGGTAACACTCTTAGATTAAGATCGTTCTTGTTCAATTGAAAAGACTTCCCCCAAGTGTCTTCCAGCACTGCGGTATATTCTGCTGACCTCTTAATTTCATAAATTAACTTTCCTTTGATTCCATTTTTGTGGTGGTTGTGTTCACAGTTTTGTTTTAAAAATTGGTTTAAATTTATATAAAACTCTGTACATGTTCACAAATTATTGCATAAACAGCATAATCTTCCAGACAGTGTTTACAAACACACGTCCAATTCAGGAAAAATATATTCACGTTTCCCGTCTGGCTTTTTTCTTCTTTTTTATTTGTTTGGGAGATTCCCAGCTAGTTTCAGACTTGGCTAAAAGGAAAAAAAGAAAGAGAAAAAAAAAACCAGAGAAAATACTGTTATGCCTCAAAAATACCAGAGTAGCATCAGTGAAAAACATGCTTTGAAATCCACTAAGTCTTCAACCTTTATGTGTAACTTTTCAAGTCCCAGTCACATGTTTTTAGGTCATTCTATGGCTGCCTTCCCCTTTTCCTGTGAATGCCAATGTATTATTTTGTTTAATCACATGAATGATATTTCACTGGTTTTGACCTTGAAAACCTATTACTTAACACGGCATTATCAATCTAAGTAATGAAAGTGAAGACAGGCAAAATGGATACTGAAGGTAGCTGAAGGGAGGAAATGGGGGAAAAAAGCCCCAGGACACTTCCCAGCAGTCCCAAGAACACAGGCAGAGAAAGGTGGGACCAGATGGCCAAGGGGATGCGGCAAGCCCTCCGCTATGTGCCTGGACAGCCCGTCTCGCCTGAAGTGATTTCCGCTCCTCGGCCCCCACAACTGAGGCCCACAGGTTCTAAGGAATCTAGCCTGTGTAAAGGAAGAGAGGGCTCCTCTATTAATCCACCATACTTCCAAGGTTAGAAGTTTAAATAAACATTTCAGACTTCTATGACATTAACACTTAATAAATGTACAGAGAATACACAAGAGAACTAAAAAGGAGAATTACTTACTCTGTGAAGGAGGCACACTATTTTGTTTAGTATTTGACTTGGATTTATCTGTCTCTTGTAGCATCGGTGGCACTTGGGAAGAGCTCTTGTCAGAATCACTTTTTGATAAAATAACAGATGGCTCGGTAGAAATAGCAGGTGGAAGAGTCTTGATAGGCTATTTTGGAATAAAATTACCTTAAATTCCTTTGTAAAAAGTTTCACATAAAATTAAATATCAAAGTAATACCAACAGGCTACTGAGGAGCAAGTAAATACTAGGATGATTTCCAAATAATGTACCGGCAGAAGCACTACAACTCATGCGTGCCCTCTAGTGGCGTAACCAAATAAATCCTTACCAACAACCTCCGCGAACAGAGGTGGAGATAGAGAGATTAGGAGTACAAAGTTACAAGATGTTTACTGAATCTCAAGTAGGAGCAAATAATTCCATTTTCAGGAACTATTATATTTTCCTGTTCATTACAAATTGATTGAGTTGATGTTTCAGTGATTCAATGTTCTGTCCACTTCTCACCAACTCTCAATTCCTTGAAACTGTTTCATGTGAAAGACACAAAGAAAGCTAATTTCTGAACTCCCAGTAGGTGATACCGCCTCCTTCTCTGCTTCTCCAGAGGCAAGGGTAACTCAAACAGAGCAGCAACAACTTCAGTTTCCTACACAAGGGAAAAGACAGCCTCGGACAAAAGCACACTGTGACTCCAAGTCCTGAGGAAAACTCAGGTCCAAATCTTCAGCTTTATCCAGTCTGGCAGTGAAATCATAATGCTGAGGGCCTAGATCCTTAATGCCTTGCTTCTCCTCTCCAAGCTGGAAGCAGAAAGGGGGCAAATTAACTGATTTGCCTCAGTGAGGCCTAACTGTTAATGGATGGCCAGGAGAGGTAATGACAAAACTCCAGTGTCTGGAGTGCCTGGAGGCTGTAATGGATGAACACGAGATCAAGTCATCTTTAGCTCTGCTTATAATCACGATTCTGAATAGAAACCAGGGAAGAAACATTACTATGTTTTTCTAGCTTCTTGTCCTTCCAGGCTCTCTGGGTATAAGAAAGCTCAACGGAAAAGAACACAAGACGAGGAAGCTGTGCGCAACCAAGAAATTACCAGGATTCCATTCCTCTTTCAGGAGTCTACAGCTACATTTTCTTGGTCGGTTCAGCTTTCTTAATGTTCTCTATATTTACTTCATATCCAAAAGTTTTAGTACATATTTCCAGTTTTCTCCCCTCTATTCTCTCACTTAATCTATGTTAAATCACAGAAGGACTCAAACAGTCTTTACAAGATGGCTTCTGAAATGAAAATAATAGGGTTGCAAATGACCTTCTGCAACCCTATTATTAAACCTATGCATGTACTGAGATCGCATCCTTTCATCATCTCAAAAGGGATTTTTCCTCTTAGGGAATTAAAATATAAATATGAAATATTGTTAAGATTTTATTTTCATACAGGATGTTATAAATTATTTCTTTTAGTGGTAACTCAGGTTTGTTTTTTAAAAATATTTTAAGTAATCTCTACACCTAATATGGCACTTGAATGTACAATCTCGAGATCAAGAGTCACATGCTCAGGGCACCTAGGTGGCTCAGTCAGTTAAGCCTCTGACTTCGGCTCAGGTCATGATCTCTTGGTCCCTGGGTTCGAGCCCCGCCACCTGTGCTGCCAGCTCAGACCCTGAAGGCTGCTTTGAATTCTATGTTTCCCTCTCTCTCTGCTCCTCCCCCATTCATGCTTTGTCTCTATCAAAAATAAATAAAAGTTAAAAAAAATTATTAAAAATTTTTTGGAAAAAAAAAGTCACATGCTCTATCGACTAAGTCAGCTAGGCGCCCCTGTAGCTCAAGTTGTATAAAGCTGTTTCATTAAATATGTATGCTCCACAAAGGCTGAGGTTGGTTTTTTTATTAGCAGGTGGTGCTGGGAGAACTGGACAGCAACATGCAGAAGAATGAAACTAGACTACTTTCTTACACCATACACAAAAATTAACTCAAAATGGCTGAAGGACTTGAATGTGAGACAGGAAACCATCAAAACCCTCGAGGAGAAAGTAGGAAAAAACCTCCTAGACCTCCACCGCAGCAATCTCCTACTCGACACATCCCCAAAGGCAAGGGAAATGAAAGCAAAACTGAACTCTTGGGACCTCATCAAGATAAAAAGCTTCTGCCCTGCAAAGGAAACAATCAAGAAAACTAATAAGCAACCGACAGAATGGGAAAAGATAGTTGCAAATGACATATCAGATAAAGGGCTAATATCTAAAATCTACAAGGAACTCACCAAACTCCACACCCATAAAACAAATAACCCAGTGAAGAAATGGGCAGAAGACATGAACAGACACTTCTCCAAAGAGGACATCCAGATGGCCTACAGCCACATGAAACGATGCTCAACATCACTCATCATCAGGGACACACAAATCAAAACCACACTGAGATACCACCTCACGTCAGTCAGAGTGGCTAAAATGAACAAATCAAGAGACTATAGATGCTGGCGAGGGTGTGGAGAGACGGGCACCCTCCTACACTGTTGGTGGGAATGTAAACTGGTGCAGCC
>PJEM01005460.1:0-129761 GCA_004023845.1 Helogale parvula | reverse complement strand
GTGAGTACCACTTAATTCTGTGCTTTTTCATTTGATAGAACCTAGACATTCTTGAGGAGAAAATTCCCATCAGTTCACAGGTGAGAAGAAAAAGGTCATCCTTAGTTATATTTTCTAAACCTTCTACAGTCTGACTCCTTTGCCAAAAGGAGTCAAATTCAAATACTGAGGCAAGAAGTGTTCTTCACTTCAACAACATCCCTGGGAAGAGAGAGTAGTCGGTGATCATTTCTTCATTAACGAAGGATGGATTCCGTGAACCTGTGGTACTCCCCGCCCGGCGGCCCACGCCCACGCCCGACGGCTTCCGGAGCCTGTGAGTGCCCACGCCGCTGGCTCGGAGCCGGCGGGCCTGCGTGTCATCCTCCCGGCGTCCTGCCCGACAGCAAAGCTGGAGCGCTGGCTGCCACAGGACCCCCCCTCCACGAACGATCCGCCGCGGCCTTTAACCCACAACTTGGTTTCCTTCAATCACCAACCCACAAGCGGGGAGCAGCCTGCGTGCCCAGCCCGGTCTGAGGGTCTGGGGGGCTCCCAGTGCAGAGTGGCACTGCCACAGCCCTGCCAGAAGGCGCGGGTGTGGGCATTTGGAGAGGAGACACGTCTTCGTGGAAAAGCACGGGCCTTGCATTGCGTCCCCAGTTGCTGGCTCCGGTTTGCGGCTGTGCTGGAAGAACACACACTGTCCTTCACCTGCCACCACAGGGAGCCGGACAGCTGGACAAAAGGCGTGCAACCATGGCTTTCCTACACGGGGACACAGGTGGTGAGCCTTACAGCCGCCGAGCTTTCTGCCTGCAGGGAACTCCCAGGCCGTGGGCACGAGCGCCTCCAGCAGAGCTGGTCAGGCTTGCGGCGCGGAGGAGCCAGAGGGGAGAGGAGGAGAGGCTAAGATGGCTGGGAGCCGTCGCAGATCTCCGAGTCGGAGGGACCCGTGCTGAACAAGAGCTCCAGAGATCAGCTACCGCGAGCTGCCCAGGAGCCGCACAAGAGCCGCACGCGAGCTGCCCAGGAGCGCCCTTGCGTCTTCCCTGCACCTGAGCCGGGTGAGCAGGGCATGTGGTTGCACAGGGCTGGACAAGAAGCGGGAACTGAGTGCTCAGCATCTGCCACAGGGCACACAAGGTTGGGGTGTCTGCACTCAAACCAAGAGACATGATCCCCCGGGGCCATTTAGGGGGCATCTGGCAGAGATTCCTAAGGGAGGGGGTTAAGGCACCATCCTGGCAGGAATGCTACCTTGTCTCTTTCCTAACAAAGCTTTAAAAAGGCCGTGAGAGTGATCGGAGGGTTAACACTCTTACCAGAGCAAAGACAACACAAAACACAGGGCAGCGCTCACGAATCCACAGGCTATGGGCTAAGAACGGGAAGGGTCTCTTTAACAGGAGATAAATCTGTCAGCAAAAACAGACGCAAAACTGACAGAAAAAACTACAACAGCCATAACCATGTACAAATGTTTGAACTTTTTAAGTTTATTTATTTTGAGAGAGACAGAGACAGTGCGAGTGGGGAGGGGGCAGACAGAGAGAGAGGAGGGAGGGAGAATATGAATCCCAAGCAGGCTCCACGCTGCCAGTGCAGACCCCGATTAGGGGTATGAACTCGTGAAACTGAGATCATGACCTGAGCCGAAACCAAAAGTCAGACGTTTAACAACTGAGCCACCCAGGCAGCCCATTATGTACAAGTATTTAAAGGAAAACAGGAGTATAATGAGGAGAGAAACAATGTAAAAAAGAACAAAATGGAACTTCCAGGGATAAAAATAATTAAGATAAATATTTTATTGGCTAGGATTAGCATATTAGACCTTCATTAGGAAAGATTAGTGACCATGTGAAAAGAGGTATAGCTAATAGGATGTTGTAAAAATAATAAACAAAATACTAAAAAACAAAGAATTAACTAAAAAAAAAAGGCAAAAAAAAGAGGAATAAAGGAAGGGTGAACTGACTAGACAAACACAATATATAGCAAAGTAACAGATTTCACATTTGGCTGTGGTAGGTGCCTTCTGGTATCTATGGTCCTGTATAATCCTCTCCTGGTGAGTCATTTGCTTCTAAACAATAGAATAGGGCAACGCTGAGGAAATGTTGCAAAAAACAAAACAAAACAAAAGACCACCTTGGTCTTGCTAGCCGACTTCCCTCTTGTTGGTTCTGACAAGGTAAGATGCCATACTGGAGAGGCCCCCATGGCGAGGAACAGGGCTCCAGCCAGCAGCCAGCAGGGAACAGAGGACCCTGGTCCAGGAGTCCTCAGGGAACTGAGTCTTGCCAACAACAGCATAACTAAGGCTACAAGCAGATCTCTCACCAGCTGAACCTTCAGATGAAACCCCAGCCTTGACGGACACCTGACTGCAGGCTCGTGAGAGACTCTGAGGCAGAGGTATCCACCTAAACTGTGCCCGAATTCCTGCCCTAGGAGATAATAAAGGTGTCTTGTGTTAACTGCTAAGGTATGAAGTAGCTTGTTACCCAGTTACAGATACCTAATATGCCACATAAATCAATAATTACCTTAAATGTAAACTATCTAAACACTGCAACTGAAAGACAGAGACTCTCAGACTAGACTAAGAAAAGAAAGATCCAGCTCCACGCTATCTAAAAGAAATGTACTTCAAATCTAAAGGCATAGGTGAGTTGGCGGTGAAAGCCGGGTAAAGATGGATCGTGCAGTCTGTAAGACACTTAGAGGGCCTCTATCAGCACCAAACAAAGTCCACTGTGGGAAAAGGAACATGACTAAGGATGGAGGGATTGCACATTTAACAAAGGGATCAATCCAACAAGAACATATAACAGACCTTCAAAATACAAGAAGGAAAAAAATCACTGAAGGGAGAAGTAAACAAATCCACAGTACTAGTTGGGGTTTTCAACACACCTCTCTGGGCAATTGACAGAACAAGAGATAAGAAAATCAGTAAGAAAACATGAGTTGAACAACCTTATAAAGCAACAGGACCTAACTGACATTTACAGAACATTTTACCCTCAAGGACACATGAAACACTGTGGTCATTTAAGAGACGTACACATTTTTATGAGCAAGTACATGTTACATAGTTTCAGTGTAATAGAACAAAACCCTGAAGAACTGTCTAAAACTACTGGATTCTGAAATTCACAGTTTAGGACTAAGTTCTCGGGTTTCTTTAAATTTCAATTCTTTTCAGTCCTAGCTCGATATGCTTGGTGTAAGTTTCAATTCTTTTACCTGGAAAATCCTCCAAATTATACTTGGGTGTTGAAATAAAATCTTCAAATTTTTCAAGGTTGTTAACATTTTGTCTCTGTCGAGGGCTCATAAAGGATTCAGTAAGCAACCAAGCAGCCGCTCTAATTCTACACACAAGTAAACAAGTACCCAATTGAGCAGCCAGGAATTTCACTAGTTTATCAAGCAAGTAATTTAATTAAAGTCCATTGTTTTGAAAGATGAGGAAACTACCTAAATGAAACTGACAGTGAGAGATAAGACATCTGTGTTATCAGAACAGGACCCCTCAGTCTTGTTAAGAGTATGTCTAGTTAAGTTTCACTCTGTTATTCTTGGCTTGAGAAGAACAGTAACACAGGCACATCGATCTTTCTCATCATACCGATTGTATACATCAACCAAGAGCCACGTGATACTTCGGAACATTCAATAACTACTCGTTAGCAATTCCTAGGTACCTTATGTCACTTTCGTTTCCATTTTATTTTACCAAGGAGACCCTGAAAATATCCTGGGTTTCTGAAAGGTTACTAGAATTGATAAAATGACTTTTATTTTTACCACTAAGAGGCTTGGTTCAAATCATATGCCTATTAATTCCTGCATCTCATTTTAAAATTCATTTAAAATATATTATAATCCTATACCAGAATCAGATATGAAATCATAAGTTCTCATTGTGTAGGATTCTTTTGTTTAATACTGAAAACTTTGTACTTTCGCCCAAAGGATTAACTCATTGAAAAGAAACATGCGAAGAAGGAAACAAACCACAGAACTCCCCCCGCACCCCTCCACGCCCCAGCAAACCTGACCCTTCAAATGCAGAACGCCGTTCTGCCCTGGAGTTTCCTGCACGGTCCGACTGGGAGGACCATGCGGCAGGCGGCGTGTAAGGCCAGCTAGAAACCAAATGAATCCCAATTACCCACTTCCTTAGGTTGCTCAGGAAATCTAAATCTCTTGGGTTTTGGCCCTCTCGTTTTTTTTTTTTTGCACTATACTATTTCTTTAAAGAAATATATACTACTACACAATAGAATATTTTAAGAGAATTCAGATTAATTGGAAAACTTCCAGGTCCGCCTGCCTGCTAAATGACCTTAAAGCATGATCTAAATAACTGCCATCACACCAAAATTTCACAGAAGAACATTCTACAACACTAAAGCTGTTTGTTTTCACATATGCCAAAGGTCATTGTGAAGCATGTCATTGTATACACACACATTTGTGTTTTAAAAGGCCATTCCTGAATTTAATCAATTTCTTTGTAAATAATTGGATTCCTAATGAAAAAAAAATTAATTGCGAGATGTGATTATGACATAGATTTCCAGGAATCGAAAGGAAAAAGAAAAAACTTTAAAGTCAACTTAGAACAAGAAATCTCTTTAAACATAACAAATGACTGTTTTACTACTTCAAAATACCAAAAGGCTTCTGTATGATACTTATCGTATACGTCAAATGCCTTAGAAGCGTCTAAGCAACCATATCTACTATCCTAATCTCTTCAGAATAAGCACATAAGAAGGAGAAAAATCTATAAATCAGTCCTTGATGACAGAGGGTTTGTTTAGGAGTTTCCCAAATGGAACGGCCCTGCTGGAATGCCTTCAAGCCGCCTGTGAAAATGTCAGAACGGAGTCTGTTTTGGAGGTCACAGTCCCTGGAGAGCTCTGAGTTTTGGCCTGTTTGTCTTTTCACATGCTTTAATATTTGAAAATCATTCCTTGCAGACACTGACTGATGTCCAGGGAATGCTAGGATTGTGGGAACTGGCAGTACCAACGAGAGAGACAAACTCCCTGGGAAATCATGCCTACTGCAGTTGCCCTCTGAGCCCCCCTCAGACAAGCTGCTCTTCTGATGTTATAAAGGTACAGGGAAAGACATTAAGAATTGCATGTCATTTTGATATCTTTAAAAAGAAATATTTGTGGAAAATGGGGGCAAAAATGACTGGGGACTATTGAAAGAAACACTAAAGTCATATAAAAAAAACCTGACAAACCCATGGTGGAATCCTGAGAACTGCACTCACTCACTATGACGTGAAATACAGTACAGCAGAAGATCCACAAATAACTTCTGACCCCCCCCCACCCCCACACCTTAAGTGCCTACTGCTAACCTTACGTATGACATAGACAGGTAACACACATTTAACCGTTCTATGTGTTGTGTACTGAACTCTGACCATGAAGCTAGAGGAACACACGGGACTAAGAGGATCCTAAACAGAGGAAGTACACGCACGGTACTACACTAGTTATCAGAGACCGCGTGCAGATGCGTGCGGCCGTGCAGTTCAAGCCCGTGTTGTTGAAGGATCAACGGCACTGCATTCTCAAAACATACAGAACCGTAACAGACAGTTACAAAGTGCTCATTATTTTCCCACTTGTTCTAAATACTTCACCTACAGGAACTCATTTAATCTTCCGGCAACTCTGTGAAGCAGGTAATATAGGATGGTCCCCATGTGGCAAATGAGGAGACCGAGGCAAGGGGAGGACAACGCAGGTGTGTAAGCTCGCCCAGCCGGGACGGCGTGGCCAGGACCGAGGCTGAGACCGGGTGGCTCCAGGGTCGGTGCCCTTCGCTGCCGCGCACCTGCCTCTGTGCTGGGGTCCTCACGGCGGGCAGGCAGTGCGGGGCACCTCTGACAAGTACTGAGTACTTTATGACGCACCATGTACACGCTACTTTGTAGAAGAGCTCTAGTCTTTTAAGCCTCTCGGTAATTTATGAGGTACATCTAACATGATTCCTACTTAGGGATGAAAGACACAGATTTTGTGTGACCTGACACCACACACCGAGTACAACGGAACGGGCTCTATGCTTCCCTCCACTATCCCTCCTCTATTTCTTTATTTTTTCACGGCCTTCTTCCTTAAAACTAGATCTTCTTCCTCTCAGTTGTCTGCAAGAATCATCTCTGAATTAGTTTTCTACATACTGTTGAAGGAATTACTTTCAAAGATCAACATGTCCAACAATTTTACGAGAATACACTACATTGTGAACTGCCAACGTTGCACTAGAGGCTTAAAATCTAAGAATTATTCTAGGGTAGGAGACACAATGATCATCCAGTAAATGTTTTTTTTATTTTTTATGTTTATTTATTTTGAGAGAGAGAGAGAGAGAGAAAACACAGTGGGGGAGGGGAAGAGAGAGAGGGAGACACAGTATCTGCAGAACAGGCTCCAGGTTCTAAGCCTTTAGCACAGAGCCCAATACAGGGCTCAAACTCATGAACCATGAGATCATGACCTGAGCTCAAGTCGGACACTTAACCGACTGAGCCACGTAGGCAAGCCAGTAAACGCTTTCTCACGCCAGCAAACGTTTTCTAATAGTAATATAATCCCTATTTCCACTCCTGAAATACTGATTTTGAGAATATCCTGGAGAGTGGAGTATTCTGGGATGGCAGACTCTCCCCTGTATGTACTGTGTGCTGGTGCTTTGATCAGGCAGTCCCATCAATACACTCCCTCACTGCCAGGATCCCGGCTTCTGTCAAAGAAGGTTTCCTATTTGGAAGCTATGAATCTCACCTGTGCAGAGAGCACTGACAAATTCTGGTATTTTTGTTTTTTTAACTAGCCTACAAGGAGCAAAGGCAAGGTGTGAATCAGACTTTTTGCTTTTCTTGTTATGTCCTCACTAAACATAGCGATCATGTATCAAAAATTTAAGTTTTGTGAAACAGATACCCAACTATTAGCATTTCCTTGATGAAAACAACAACGAAGATGACCAGAAACGAACATGAAGAATTTGGGCTTAAAAAAAGCTAACATGCTGTCTTTTGATAGTTTGATGCGTGATTGCAAAGATGTTAACACATACCCGCCAGCCCTTGGGTGCTGTGAATAGGAAGGTACTGCGTATCCTACGTTAGATACATTTTTATAAGGATAACACAACTGAGCCAACTTCTCTTTCTTTTTAAATACAGGGGAAAGTCTAACTGGGCGAGCTGGCATGTATGTTTAATAATACACCTGCGGGGAATGGATAAACAGAAACGTTACTAACTTGAATCTATGGAAAACTCCATCTGCGAACTGAGATGGAAGTCATCTTCCATTCTTCCTGGTTCTGCTGCCCAGTGAACAGCACACGGCCAGAGTGATCATGAGGCATGAGAACACACGATGCAACGAGGAAGGGCAGCCAGGGAAGGACACACGGGCTGAAAGCTGCCGCACGGGTACTGCGATGGGCACACGGGGACACAGAGAGCTTCTGAGACTTACCCGTGCTCACAGACTGGGTCAGCAGAGGGGACTGGAGTCCTGACCCCCAAAAGACTACACTTCCTGTTGACGACAGTGAGGGCGGTAGGTGAGGGCAGCCGGCAGGATGGATTCATTGAAAGGAGTTAGAAGAACATCGGGTATGATATTTGCTAATTAGTCAGGGTGATAATTAACGAAAACCCAAAGAGAAAATTCCAATACATTTGGTATTCCAACATACCGTCATGTTGCTTTCTGTCTCAGTAGTGCTTTATTACTGCTATTATTTATCTTAAAATAAAATAACAAAAGCTGAAAAAAAATCGTGGATCACTTTTTCCCAGTATACCCCCCATGCATGATCAGGCTCTTTCGGTGTCACAACAGACAGCAGGCGTCCAGTATCTATCCTTTCTCTTCCTTTCTCGCTACAAGACGTCACACTGGAGTTAGGTTGGATAGAGGACACGGGCAGAGAGACCCCCAACTTAAGTTTAATGAAGTCTCTCAGGCTCACACAGGGTCTGATTATAAACCAACTATTTAATTTCAAGTGCCCTGAAAGGTCTAAGTAAATGGGGTGCTGTAGTTGAGTAATCTTTATTAACTAATCACTTACATTATATGTGTAATTAAAGTTACTTTCTGAGGGACAGGAAAGGCTGTTTCTTAATAAATTAGTTTCAGTTTATTTGCTGATCCAGTGTCTGATATAAGTCATATGGTAGACTCTAGTTTTATGAAAATCATCTCACTCTATATAAGAAATAATGTACTTTCAGGACTCTAGTAACTTTAGAATATCCGTGTAAATTTTAGGCAAACATTTTAATAATTTTAAGATAATGCTAGATTAAACTGATAATTACTGCTTTGTTCTAAATCTTTCTTTTGATAAAAACGTTAATTGTCGACACACCAAGGGCACTTCTGCAAGAGGACACGACGTAAAGACTGGATAGATGCCTCAAGTGGGGGCTTCCCGTGTGCTGACCGGGGCCTGCCGGGCCTGCTGACGCGCGTCTGAAAGCGTGAGCTTCGTCCGCACCGTCAGCTAGGACTCAGTGCGCCTGGTGGCGTTCTGGCCTGCCGGCTGCAGACGGCGAGGTGACACTCGTGCCCAGCCCCCGCCCACACACTGCTCGGGTGTGTTCGGCGAGGCACTGAAGCGCACGAAATCCTCAGTAACGGCAAAATTATCTCACCACGAAGCCCAGAGTAGAAAAAAGGTGGTCAGGGTTACGGGTGCTTGCTCACGCTGCGAAACAAAACACGCCACTCGCGAGGAGACTTTATAAAGAGCGCTGTGACAGAGAGCCCTTCGCCTGTAAGCTACTTGGAGGACTTCGTTTCATGTTGAAAGACTCAAGAGATTTTTAACAGACAAAAAAATACAACCACCACCATAATTAAGCAAGAATTTCATTTACAGTGGCCGGGGGCTCAGAGTTGGCTTTTAAACTTTATAACTGTGTTTAGTATTTACCTGTAAAGGCTAATTTAAAAAAAATTAGAAACTAAGGAAAATTAATGAAGGAAATTATACCTATTTCTGTTCTCAGTCTAAATACTCTTAAGTAACACTCCAAGGCAGAAAAGTAAATTATCTAAATGTATCCGACTGTTTATTAATATCATAGAGAATTTTAAATATTTAAGATCCTAAATATGTTAACAGTAAAGCCAAGGAGAAGAGACTTTTACAGAATCTTATTTGTTTCTATTACCTCCGCTTCAAGAAAGAGAAAGCAAGAGCACTAGGGCTCCATGTTTGGGTTATTTAGTATCTGTTTATTTCCTTCCCGTTTATGACACTCTGAGACTTCTGTCTGGCGGTCTGCTCCAGAGAAAAACAGGGATAGTCTCCCTTTTCCTGACCATCTCCAGGAGGCCACCCCGTCTCACGGACACTCTTAAGGAACAGGGCTCTGGTCCAGACAAATGCTTACCACCTTTGTGCGTTTCCAACCACCCGGAGTGACAGTAAACCTAACAGGGTAACAAGGAACGGGCAAATGCTTCACTAAGAAGAGACCAGCTTTGAACAAATACCATTTATTCTCTATAATACAAGGCAAGCAATTCTCCTTGGCTGAGGTCCAGGGCGAGGCAGTGTTCATCCGTGTGCAAATGTATTGATACCTGCATTGAATCCAATGCAAAGAACTACCTGTGTTCCCTGGTGTGCGACAAACCTTTGAATCAACTATTTTCTCTTTCGTATGATCATTCAAGAGCAGAACAAGAGATGGTCTAAAACTACTCACTGTGATAAATTTAATGGATGGAAAATCTTAGGGAAGAAAAACTCAAATGGGACCATAAACTCAAAAATCCAACCAGTGCAGTAACCAGAAGCATCAAAGTTTACAACAAGAATGACAAAGTCTCCTCTTTACTGAGGCCTAAAACACGCTATTTCCCAGTAAATGCAGTTTCAAAAAGCCTGCTAATGAAGGAGGAGAGAGCGCAGCTTCTGTCTTCCCACGTCCTCGACGCTGCTGCCCACAGGCGTGCGTGCCCGTGGCCCCGGGAACCCGGCTGCGCCTCGGCAGAGCCGTCCGGGTGTTAACATACCACACTGTTTGCAAAAGGGGGATTTACGTCAACCTCTCTGCTCTACTGTCCACGCTGGCGGTGACTCAACAGCTTACATTCACCTACCAGCACCTTGTCAGTCTTGCACATGAGCTCGGGAGTGAAAGCTCTCTGCTCCCGGTCTCCTCCACGCGCCGCAAGGGCGCAGGCCAGGGGCTGGAGCTCTGTGAGCCACGTCGTTTCCATCTACCTCGCCTTTCCTTGCCTTCATGCAGCTGTATGCAACCTACAGCATCTGAGCTTCTCCTACGTAAACAATAAAAAACTGTCCCTTGGACTGATTTCCCTTTTATTGCCAGTGTTTCCCACCTGAAGGGCTATTAATTAATATTGTGGAAAACATCAAAAGGCAAAAGATTTATGCAATCTGAAGAGAAACCGGAGTGTTTGTGGAAAACATCAGAACAAAGCTCAAGTTCTCTGTGTGTGCACTGTTTTAGTAAAGGTCCATCATTTATGTGTTCCTATAAATCCACATCTCTTTTAGAAGAACCCACTTGTTGGGAGAATTAATGGCCTAGCTGGTTGTGCCTCACGTGGGAGGTGCCACCAGCTGCACGTTCGGGGTGGAGAAACCCCAAGCTTGTCTTTCACGTTTACGACAATGGCAGGAATCTTCTGCTATTCCGTCCGCTACATTGCCAACATAAATATTACTCAAAGATAAGGGAAGATCCTGGAGTCATTACTTAGATGTCACTAAGTTTATTTATAAACTATTTGGTGACATGATCCTTCTACACACTGACCCAAATGAAGTGTCTTCATTTTCCCCCCAACTAGAAAGGGAAATAATTCAAACAAGTGAAATTCAGATGCTTAGGACTAACAGTGAAACATAATCACAAGAAAATACCTAAATCTGACTATTTCATAATACTCTAAACAGTACTTTATATTAATTAATTTTGAGGCTAAGATTTACATTTTGTATATGATATGATCGAAACATGGCATTAGGAAGACTTAAAAAATGAAGAATAAATAAGAAAAAATCAGTAGGGTAAGAAAGTTATGGTTCTTCTAGCTCCATAATTGCTTGAGGTGATTCCACTCTACTCCTATAACTATCGAAAACATAGATTTCTGATAGCTCTACAAGGATTCCATGTATGCCTTGGAATATATATGCAAATCAGGCTGATATATATAAGCCTGACGTTAGAGTATATGCCTGAATATAAGGTAAGCTTCTTAACTTCCTGAAGTCACTTATTAAAAAAGAAGAGACTGTCTGCTATTGGAGTCTTTATACAGCATCTCATATTATAAGATATTCTTTCATTTACTCAATATTGGACAAAAAGTACTTGAGGACAACATATTTGCTTAAAAATTAACTTCATTTAAAGCTAGTTTTAGGATGTTTAGAAAAAATATCTTAGTAGAACCATAAAGGTGGGGGGGGGGGGGAGAGAAAGCCAACACATTAATTATTCCTAGGTTATAACCTTAAAATTGGAAGTACTTAGTGTCGTTACAAAGAAGAGTTTCAAAAACTGCTTTAAAAAAAAGTAGTCAAATACTATTCTGTCAGAAAGGATACAAATAACAGTAATTAACTCTGGGGAAGGCACTATGTAGTGAAGGGGAAAGGCTGGGACGGGATTTGTCACTGTGTGCCCATTTGTATCCTGTACATTTTCTTTACTAGTTTACTGTCAAATTGGTTTCCATATAACACCCAGTGCTTCTCCCCACAAGTGCCCCCCACCATAACCATGACCCCCTCCCTCTCTGCTCCTCCTCCTTCAGTCCATGGATCCTTTTCAGTATTCATTAGTGTACATTTTAACTCAGTGAATGTGTTACCTACTCACATGAAATGAAACAGATAATTACATTTTAAAACAGAAACTGCAGCCCCATAAATGTTATCACCAATCACAAATCACAAATGATTATGCTACAGAGATTATGAATATATGACTATAAGACACCTGCTACCCCCTGCCCCCAACACACACACACACACACACACACACACACACACACAACCCCACCGTTTCATCAACGGTACTTGTGGTTTAGACAGAAAATCTTCAGTATCAGGTCATGCGTACACTTAAAAGCAGCTGTAACTCAGACAAAAGAGACAGAAATGAAGAGGCACCCTGGATTTCAGTGCTGGTGGATAATGCCAAGGGTTTCTGCCGATGATTAAAAAAACAAAAGCACGTCCCACAAACATTCGTGGATAGAGTCTGAGCAAGATGGTTCTATGAAGTATGAGCATGAATGAAGCCATCCTTCTATTACTGCACTGCTTCATAAAAATGTGATTTGAATTTTGGACACGTAACTAAATTAAAAAATTAAAATGTTTACCATTTACTCCACTTCCCTACAAGTTTATTAAGGGGAGGCTACACAATATTTGGGCTTAGCTTACATTCAGGCATACACATTCAAGGCAACACTCCTGCAAGAGAATGCGGTGTGCTTTATCAAGGAAATCACCACGGAGTATAAACTTGCCCAACACACTTCCCTTCCATTTTCCTGAGTAATTGTATATTGTTGCAATTTTATACCACTGCGACTCATTTTTCAGGGTAATAGCCTGGACATTACACAGGTCCCAATGTAGCGATCCCACTCAGTCATGCTGCAGTACGTGTGGTCATACTCGCTCAGCCGCTGCCTAAGAGATGGAAGATTCTACAGCCAGGGCTCAACGACAGCCTGCTGAGGGTCTGACAGCACCCAGGCCAAAGGGGTGCTTTTCACTGCTCACACTGGACAAAGTGTGAACAAGGACCAGAAAACAAGTACAGTCCAAACACGTGAACCGAAAAACCAAGAGTTGTAGCATCTGTCTTTTCTCCATCTTCCCGAATAAGGGAAGGCCAACACTGAGAAGAACTGGTAAGGACTCAGAACCCAGAAAAATAAGTAACGAGGTACAACAGGAAGTGTTTTATAAGGAGCAGTTTTACTTCGCTTGGCCTTTAAAACTTAGTTTTTTAAAAAGTATCATTTGTAAGCGTAAAACCCATCACAACGGTGGAAAGCACAATAAATTCAGCTATAATTCTTAACGCGACCCTTTTTATATATATGCTTGATGTGTTTATAAATTTTAACATTTTGTTAGTTTTTATGTTTTAAGTATTAAAAGTAAGTGTCTGTCATCTATCTTTACTCATTTACACTAAAAATGGACAGTTTTTATGTTTTCCAGAGACTGGGGGTAGCCTCTGTGATCAATGAAACTTTCCTGACCAGACACCAATCGAACAGAAAATACTCATTTTGTATATGACGGTGGGCAGAGACTGACATACGGTCCAGTCCTACACCCACTAGTGGAAAACGCTCAAGTAAAAAGTTCTTGCTTTCTTTGTAATCGTTAGGATAGTTTAAATTTTATCCATTTTGAACTTGAGGTGCAGCACAGTGGAGACGGGGAAATGGGAGCACAGTCAAACCTACAGCCGGCCGTCCCCAGGGTCAGTGCAGGAAGCTCCTCTCCAAGAGCTTCTAGCAGGAACCCTGTGGGCGCTAAAATGGTTGAACCAAAAGCTTGTTTCCAAGGAGAACACTGACTGCTACCAGACACCATGTGGGGAAATAAAGGAAAGAACTGGATGGAAAGTGAAATTCTGCCTGTTACTCAAAACCAGCCAGCTCCCCACAAGGTTCTCGCCTCCGTGACAGCCTGCCCGGGGTAACTGACAAAAAGTAAAGAACAAATAAATGAATAAATTACTACCAACAGGAATCAACGGCGCTCACAAAGAGGGGCGCCTGCAAACCCAGTCCCCGCCGCGCACGCTCACGCACTCACCGTTCTTCCTCTCGTTCAGCGGGGGCAGGTGCTGGCTGGGCTGCAGGGACAGCTCCTGGAACTCGTGGGCAACAGCTTCGCTTTGAGGACTCGGGGCAAGATGGGCTAACGGCCCCACTTCGTCCTCGGCGTCCAGGGCCCCCGGGGGATCCATTGCGCTCCAGCCGCCGGCAACAGGCGTACGCGACCTCTCGTGAGTGCGGCCTGCCGAAGAGACTGTCAAAATAAAAACGTGTCAGCGGACAGTACATTCATTTTTCTCCAATTGACACAAAAATATTAAAATGGAAACCCTGGGTTCTAGTTCAGCTTCACTGCTATGTAGCACGTGCCAATTCACTGACCCTCTCCGGATCTTGCTTCTTTGTCCAACACACAGGAATAAAAGACTTCCCAACTAAAACAGCACTTACCAGGTAAATACAAGTTAAAAGTATTCTATATCATTTTTTGTACTGTGGATTAAACAAAGGTACAGTTACTGATGTCATTAAAGAGTTTAATCTTTACCCTACAACAAGACAGAAGTCAACTAAAGATGATGGAAGGAAAAAAGCTGTCTAGCTTGAAAATCTGTCTTAACTCCTACAAATCAAACAACTTGATATTAAAGTACACATTCACAGCAACCGGCAATGTCTCGGACGACGGCTCCTCCTTGGGCAGGGAACAGAACTCTTAGCTACACAGAAATGGACATACAGTTCACGACAAAGAAACAAGCCTTTACTTTAATACACTGGGATTTGGGGTGATTTATTTCCACCACATAACTGGCCCATTCTGACTGAAACAGAAATCAGCAACAGAAATACCAAAGACACAGCAGAGTCAAAAATATGGGACACCAGCTTCGGGCCGAGCAGTGGGCAGCGAGAAAGCTGTTACTGCAAGCTGCAAGGATGGGGGGGGGTCCACACTCAGCAGGGGGGAGACATCTCACAAAACAGCTGCTCAGTAACAGTCCAGATCACAGTTCGTCGATCCGTTCGCCCACGGATGGACATCTGAGTTGTTTCCGGTTTCTATTAGAAATAAAAATGCTCTGAACATTCTTGTCCAAGTATTAATAGGAATGCAAGTCTTCACTTCTCTTGGGTAAATACCGAAGAATAAGTGGATCATAGGGCAACTGCGTGTTTAAATTTTAAAGAAACAAAGTATCTTTCAGAGTGGCTCTGCCATTCTTATTAGCAGTGAATGAGAAGTCCAGTTGTTCTACATCCTCGCCAACATTTACGGTCAATCTTTTAAATTTTAATTATTTTAATGAGTGTGAAATGGTAACTTAGTGTGGTTTCACTTATTATTTTATTACGTTATACTTGAGATATGCTAGTTTCAGGTGAATAAGATAGTGATTTGATATTTAATGTTTATTTATTTTGAGAGAGAAAGAGAGAGGAAGAGGGAGAGGGGGAGGCAGAGAGAGAATCCCAAACAGGTTTTTGTCAGCACAGAGCCCAACGCAGGGATCAATCTCACAAACCGTGAGATCATGACTCGAGCTGAAATCAAGAGTCAGATGCTTAACTGACTGAGGCACCCAAGTGCCCAAATACTTTTTTATTTTAAAACTTAAAACAATTTTATACATATATATTTTTAACGTTTATTTATTATTTTGAGAGAGAACACATGAGCGGGGGAGGAGCACAGAGAGAGGGGGAGAGAGAGCAAACAGGAGCAGGGGATGGGCAAAGAGACAGAGAGAATCCCAAGCAGGCTCTGCACTGTCAGCACAGAGCCCAACACGGGGCACAAGCCCATAAACTGTGAGATCATGACCTGAGCCAAACTCAAGAGTCAGATTCTTTTTAAAAAGTTTTTCTTAAATGTTTTATTTATTTTTGGGGGGGGGGGTCAAAGAGAGAGGGAAACACAAAATCCAAAGACAAGCTCCAGGCTCTGAGCTGCCAGCACAGAGCCCAACACGGGGCTCGAACCCATGAACCGTGAGATCATGACCTGAGCCGAAGTCAGACGCTCAACAGACTGAGCCACCCAGGCGCCCCAAGAGTCAGACTCTTAACTGAGTGAGCCACACAGGTGTGCTGATACTTTTATATATCACAAAATGATCACCATGACAGGTCTACTCACGATCTGTCACCACACAAAATCATTATGATATTAATGACTGTAACTCCTATGCTGTATATGACATCTCTGAGACTTATTTTATAATTCTTTACCTCTTACTTCCCTTTACCTGTTTTGTGGGTCTCCCGTCCCTGGCTCCCCTCTCCCAATCACCAGTTTGTTCTCTATATTTAGGAGTCTGTTTCTGTTTTGTTTGTTCATTTTGGTTTTTTTCGATTTCCCACATAAGTCAAATCAGTGTTTGCTTTTCTGTCTGACTTATTTCACTTAGCAAGATAACCTCAAAGTCCAACCATGTTGTCACAAGTGGCAAGATTTCATTCTTTTTGGAGCTTGAGTAATATTCCAGTGTGTGTATTATTCCAGTAATATTCCAGTGTGTACACACACACACACACACACACACACACCCCTTCTTTGTCCATTCATTATCTATTGATGGACAGTTGGGTTATTTCTACGTCTTGGCTATTGTAAATAATGCTGTAATAAGCATAAAGGTAATATATCTTTTTGGATTGGTCTTTTCATTTTCTTCAAATAAATACCCAGAAGTAGAATTCCTAGATCATATCATTCTATTTTTAAATTTGTGAGGAACCTTCCTATTGTTTGCATAGTGGCTGCACTAATTTTCATTCCTACCAGAGCGCACAAGGGCTTCCTTTTCCTCGTATCCTCACTGACACTTGTTATTTGTCTTTTTTTCTTTTGTTTTTTTTTTTAATGTTTATGTATTTATTTTTAAATAAAGAGAGAGGACGAGTAGTGGAGGGGCAGAGAGAGCATGAGAGACAGAATTCCAAGCAGGCTCCTCACTGTCAGCACAGAGCCGGATGTGGGGCTCAAACTCATGAACAGTGAGATCATGACCTGAGCTGAAATCAAGAGTCAGACACTTAACTGACTGAGCCACCAAAATGCCCCTCGTCTTTTTAATAATAACCATTTTGACTGGTATGAGGTAGTTCCTCACTGTACTTTTCATTTACATACATATCAGTGATGATTAGTGATGCTCAGCATCTCTTCCTGGGCTCGCTGGCCATCTGGATGTTGTCTTTGGAAAAACACCTATTCAAGTCCTCTGTCCATTTTTTAATTGGGTTGTTTTGCAGTTGTTGTTATGAGTTGTATGACATACGGTTGTTGACATATTTTGAATATCAACCCCTTATCAGATAATGTGGTTTGCAATCATCTCCTTCGAATCAGTGGCCTGCGTTTTTATTTTGTTGATAGTTTTCCTCACTCTGCACAATCTTTTTGGTTGATGTGATCCCAAGTTGTTTATACCCTTGCTTAAGGAGACATTTCCAAAAAAATATTACTAAGACTGATGTCATACTGCCTTTGTCTTGTCTAGGAGTTTTATGGTTTCAGGTCTTTTATTTATGTCTTTAATCCATTTTCAGTTTATTTTTGTGCATGGCCTAAGAAAGCAGTCCACAATTTCATTCTTTTGCATATAGTTGTCCAATTTTCCCAATACAACTTACTGAAAGACTGTCTTCTCCCCATTGTATATTCCTGTTTCCTTTGTCATAAGTTAAATGACCTCATTAGTGAGGATTTATTTCTGGATTCTCTATTCTGTTCCACTGATCTATGTGTCTGTTTTTGTGCCACTACCATACTGTTTTGATTACCACAGCTTTTCAGTTCAGTTTGAAATTTCAGAGCATAATACCTCAAACTTTGTTCTTCTTTCCCACGCCTGCTTTGGTTATTTTCGGTCTTTTGTGGTTCTGTGCAAATTTTAGATTATTTGTTCCACTTTCGTGAAAAACACCATTGGAATTTTGATAGGGATTGTACTGAATCTGTAGGTTGCTTTGGGTAGTACGGGCATTTAAAAAATATTAATTCTTCCAGCCCAAAAGCACAGCCTACCTTTTCATTTATTTATGTTATCTTCAATTTCTTTCATCAGTGTTTTATAGTTTTCAGAGTACAGGTCTTTCACTTTCTTGGTGAAATTTATTCCTAGGTATTTTATTGGTTTTGATGCAACTGTAATTGAGATTGTCTTAATTTCTCTTTCCAACAGTTCATTAGTGTGTAGAAATGCAACAAACTTTTGCATATTAATTTTGTATCCTAAAACTCTACTGAATTCGTTTATTAGTTCTAACAGGTTTTTGGTGGAGTCTTTAAGGTTTTTTGTTTATAATCATGTCAGCTGCAAATAGGAACAGTTTTACTTCTTCTTTTCCAATCTGGATGTTTTATTTCTTTTTCTTGTCTGATGGCTGTGGCTAGGATTTTGAATACTATGCTGAATAAAACTGTCAAGAGTGGGCATCCTTGACTTGTTTCTGATCTTTGAGGGAAACTTTGGATCTTTTCACCCACTATGTTAGCTGTGTGTCTGTCATAAATGGCCTTTATCATGTTGAGTACAGGCCCTCCCCACCCACTCAAGAGTTTTTATCATAAATGGGTATTGAATTTTGTCAAATGTTTTTTCTGTACCTACTGAAGTGATGATATATTTTAATGTTTATTTTATTTATGTTGAGAGAGACAGAGAGTATGAGTACAAGCAGGGGAAGAGCAGGGAGAGAGACCCAAGCAAGGTCCATGCTGTGAGTGCGGAGCCTAACGCGAGGCTCAATCTTACGAACCATGAGATGATGACCTGAGCCAAAATCAAGAGGTGGACGCTTAACTGACCGATTCACCCAGGTGCCCTGAGGTTATGTAATTTTTATCCTTCATCTTATTGATGTGTTGAATCACGTTGATTGGTTTGCAGGTGTTAAGCCATCTTTATACCCCTGTCATGAACTCCACTTGGTCACAGTGTATGATCTCTTTAAATGTTTTCGATTAGTTCAGTTTTCTAATATTTTGTGGACAATTGTGGCATCTGTGTTTATTAGGGCTGCTGGTCTGTAATTTTTTTTTTTCTACAATGTCTTTGTCTGGTTTTGGTATCAGGGCAATGCTGCCCTTGTAAAATAAATTTGGAAGTATTTGTCTTCAATTTTTCATTATCATTTCTGGGACAGTTTAATGTTTGGTAGAATTCACCTGTGAAGCCATCTGCACTTGGCCTTTTGTCTGCTGGTAGTGTTTTGATTACAGATTCAAATTTTAGTTAATTGGTCTATTCAGATTTTCTGTATCTTCATGATTCAATCTTGAAAGACTCCATGTTTCCAGGAACTTATCCATTTCTTTTAGACTGTCTAATCTATCGGCATATAAATGTTCAGTTTTTACTTATGATCCCTAGTATTTCTGTGGGATAGGTTGTAATTTCTTTTTCATTTCTGATTTTATGTATTTGGGCCATCGCCTATTTTTTCTTGATGACTCTGGCTAAAGGTTTGTTGGTTTTTTCGATCTTTCCAAAGAACAACTCTTAGTTTCATTAATCTTTTCTATTGTGTGTGTATTTCATTCCCGGACCCCCACTCTAATCGGTATTATTTCCTTCCTTCTACTAACTTTGGGTTTCTTTTTCTGGTTCCTTTAAATGCAAAGTTAGACTGTTTATTTGCTATTTTGTTTGTTTCTTGAGGCAGGCTTGTATCACTACAAAACACCCTCCTGGAACTGTTTTGCTGCAGCCCAGACTGTGGAACACAGTGCTTCCATTTTCATTTGTCTGCATGTTTTTTATTCCCTCCTTGACCTATTGGTTGTTTAACAGCATGTTGTTTAGTCTCCTTGTGTTTGTGGGTTTTTTCCCAGTTTTCTTCCCATAACGGACTTCTAGTTTCGTGCCACTGTGGTTGGAAAAAATGCTTGACAGGATTTCAATCTTCTTAACTTTATTGAGACTTGTTTTGTAGCCTAACATGTGATCTATCCTGAAGAATGTTCCCTGTGCACTTGAAAGAATGTGTATTTTGGTTTTGGAAGGAATGTTCTGTATGTATCAATTAAGCCCATCTGGTCTAATGTGACATTTAGGGCCGCTGTTTCCGTATAGATTTTCTGTCTGGATGATCTATGCACCGATACAAGTGAGGTATCAAAGACCCCTACTACTGATTGAGACGTGCACCTGTGATGAGCACTGAGCGATGCGTGGGATTGTTGCAACACTATATTGTCTACATGAACTAATATAATACTGTATATTAACTAATTGGTAATAAAATAAAAAATTAAAAAGAAAAAATAGTTTCCTACTATTACTGTATTGCTATTTCTCCTTTTATTTCTATTAATATTTGCTTTATACATTTAGGTTCTCCTATGTTGGGTCCATACATTTTTACAAATGTTATATCCTCTTGTTGGATTTAATTCTTGATCACTATGGGATATCCTGCTTTGTCTTTTGGTACAGACTTTGTTTTAAAGTCTATCTTGTCTGATGGAAGTATGGCTACCCCATTTCCTTGCCATTTGCATGGTATACATCTTTTTCCACCCCTTGACTTTCAGTCTGTGTTGTCTCTTTACATCTGAAGGGAGTCTACTACAGACAGTACATAGAAAATTCTTGTTCCTTGTTATCCGTCAGCCACCCTATGTGCATACAGACTGGCCCCTACAGACCACTTACACTTGACGCAGTTACTAGTGCGTATGTCCTTACTGCCATTTCGTTCATTGTTTTCTGGCTGTTTTTGAAGTTCCTCTCTGTTTGTTTGTTTGTTTGTTTCATCTCTCTCTCTCCTCCCTGTGGTTTGATTCTTTTCTTTATGTGGTTTGATTCCTTTCTCTTTTTGTGAATTTAGGTTTCTTCTTTGTGGTCACGAGATTCACACACAACATATTATGTATACGCAGTCTCTTTTAAGATTTTTTAATGCATTTCCAAGCTTTATTAGTTTACCCCCCACTTCATGTTTTATATATTTGTTATCACATTTTACATCTCAACCCCTAATTATTGTAATTTTATTTAAACTACTGTCATCTTTTACCTTTCATACTTGCTTTTGTAAGTGCCTACCTACCACCTTTATTATTTATTTACCTTTCCTGGTAGGGTTTTCACTTTTGTATATTTTCTTATAATTCGTGACTTTGCTTCAGAGTTTAGAGGAGTCCCTTTAACATTTCCTATAAGGTTGGTTTAGTGGTGATGAATCCCTTTAAGTTCTGCTTTTCTGGAATACTCTCAATTGCTCCTTCAATTATGAATGATAACTCTGCCAGGAAGACAATTCTTGGTTGGCACTTTTTTCTTTTCAGTACTTTGAATGGGTCATGTCGCTCCCTTATGGCTGGTCAAGTTTCTGGTAAAAAAAAATCTGCTGATAACCTTATGGGATTTCCCTTGTATGTGATACGTTGCTTCTTCTCTTGCTGCTTTTAAGAATCTCTGTCCTTGTACCATTTTAATTATAATGTGTCAGTATTTTTCTTTTTGGGTTCACCTTATCTGGAACGCTGTGGACTTCCTGGATCTAGCTTTCTGTTTCTACCCCCAGATTAAGGAAGTTTTCACCCAATATTTCTTCAAATAATCTGTTTAGTCTCTTCTCTTTCCTCTCCTTCTAGAACCCATATCGTGTGAATGTCAGTATGCATGAGGTTGCCTCAGAGATCCATTAAGGTGTCCTCACTTTGTGAAATTCTTTTCTTCATTTTGCGGCTCTGTCTAGGTGTTTTCCATTGCTCTGTCTTCCAGCTCACACAGTCGTACTTCTACTTCATCTACTCTGCTGTTGAACAACTCTGCTGTATTTTTCAGTTCCACTGTAACTCCGGTTTGGTAGTTTCTTATATTTTCTATTTCTTTGTTGAAGTCTTCTCTGTGTTCATTCACTCTTCCGGATCAGTGAGCACCTCGATGAACATTACTTTGAACTCTTTCTCAGGCAGGTTACTTATCTCTGTTTTATTAAGGCCTCTTTCTGGGGATCTGCCCTGTTCTTTGGTTTGGAACATGTCCCTCTGTCTCCTCATTTGCCCGTCTCTGCCTATATGCAATAGGCAAAGCAGCCACCTTCCCGCGTGCTGAAAGAGTGGTCTTGTGCAGGAGCTCCGCTGTATGGCCCAGGAGCACAGTCTCCCCTGGATACCAGAACCAGGCGCTCTATCTGCGTCCCTTGCCTGGGCTGTGAGTGCGTGCCATTGTTTTAGGGATGTGGCTGCTGCTGGGAAGGGTGGAGCTCAGGGCACTCACTGGGCCTGGCTGCCCTGGTTGCCCCGGCTGCGGTTCTGGCACCGCACAGGGAGAGGGGGGTTTGAGTTGCTTGCTCTTCCTGGTTGTGGCTTTGGTCACTGTGTGGGGTAGGTGGGGGCTCAGGGTGCTCACCCAATCCTGTTGCTGCTGGGATGCTGAACACGGTGGGTGAGGCAGGGGGCACTTGCCCAGCCCAGTTACATCATGAGGTGGGGAAGAGCCCACCCTCTGGTGCTAGGAAGCTAGAGAGAGGGCGCCAAAAACAGCACCAGTCAGCTCGGTCACCAGCAAGTTAGAATGAGACTGCGAAAATGGCATCCACCAGTATTTCTATCCCCAGATAAAGTTCCTGCAGGTTCCTACCTCTCCGGCAGCTGCTTTTAAATTAGTAAGTGGGTCTCCATCATTTATGGTCGGGATGCTATTCAATCTGTTGCTTTTGTGCTGGATCTCAGAATGAACAGGTTTGGATTCAAGCCCTATAAGAGCATGATCTCCATTCCCTGTGGTTCTATGATTCTCTTGGTCTTAATTCCCATTGATTTTCAAAACCAGACATGTGAGGGGCTCATCTTTCTGGTACTCACTCCCAGGGTTGGGGTACCCAGTGTGAGGCACAATGCTTTAATTCTGTGAGGAAACAGTCCCTATTTGGGGGAATCCCTCCTGCTGTGCGGTCACCCTGCCTGGCTGCCTCTCCTACCCTTCTTGATGCCGCTCTTTTGCCTTTTTTGTGGAGGCCACGGTTTACCTTATTTTCAGGTCCTTTTCAGAGGAGAACTATTCCATGTGTGGCTGTAAATGTGCTGTGTCTGTGGGAAGAGGGGGTTTAGGATCTTCCTGCGCTACCATCTTGAACCCTCATCACTGCGGCTTTCATGTGTATTTCCCTAATGATGTGGGGCAGCTTTTAATGTGCCTATTTGCCATCTGTATATCTTCTTTGGTTAAGTTATCTGATTAAATCTTGTGTTCACTTTCTTAAAAAATTATTTATACATTTTGGGAGCGGGAGAGAACATAGGGAAGGGAGAGAAAGGGAGAGACAGAGAATCACAAGCAGGCTCCACACTGTCAATGAGGAGCCCAAAGGGGGACTTGAACTCATAAAGCACAAGATCATGACCTGAACTGAAATCAAGAGTTGGACGCTTAACTGACTGAGTCACCCAGGGGCCCCAACTTCTGTTCATTTTTAAAACTAGGTGGTTTATTTTCTTATTATTGTTCTGAGAGCTCTTTATATAGCCTGGACAAAAGTCCTTTACCAGATATATGATTTGCAACTATTTTCTCCTAGTCTATGGCTTATTGTTTCATTCTCTTAACAGTGTTTTGTAATAAGCAAATTATTTTAATTTGATGACATCTGACCTATCATTTTTCTCTTTTCTAAGTCATGTTGTTGTAGTGTTGTAGCCAAGACACCTACGATTAACCCAAGGTCACAAAGATCATCTCCTATGTTTTCTTCTAGGCATTTCATAATGTTTTATACTGAAGTCTAGAATTTACTCTGAATTAATCTTTGTATATGCTATGAGATATGAATCTAAGTTTTCTTAGCATAAAGATACATGAAGATATACAACTGTTCCAATACCATTTGTTGAAAAGGTTATCTTTTCTCCACTAAACTGCTTTTACACCCTTATTTCAAATCGAGTGACCATGTGTATGTGGATCTACTTCTTGACTCTACATTTAGTTCCCAGAAAAGAAGGAGCCTCAAAGACAAGTCCCTAAATTCTATGTATAAACTCTGATCAAGTCTTTGGGTGACCCCTAAATGATGCACATGCAAGGTAGACTCTCAAAAGTCCAGCTAAGAAAAAAACAACCCGGAATTGAGATTTCAGCTCCTGTTCACCACAGGGAAGGGAGTTTGCAAAAGTAAATTCGGCAAAATTAATTGCTAAAATGAAACAATACTGTTAAGACAGAACCTTACAGGATCCAGAGTCTACAACTGTCCACCCAGGATTCCATCTCCAACAAAAATATCCTTTAATAATAAAGGCAAAACTGTCAATAGACACACACTACAAGAAATACTAAAAGTTTCTTTAGGCCCATATAGAAATTTGGATCTGAGGAATTAAAAGCATTAGAAATAGTAAACATGGGGCACCTGGGTGGCTCAGTTGGCTAAGCGTCTGACTTCAGCTGAGGTCATGATCTCACGGTTCACGAGTTCTAGCCCCATATTGGGCTCTGTACTAATAACTCAAAGTCTGGAGCCTGTTACAGATTCTGTGTCTCCCTCTTTATGCCCCTCCCCGATCATTCTCTGTCTCTGTCTCTCTCTCTCTCAAAAATAAAACATTAAAAAAAATTTTTTTAAAGAAATAGTCAACATGTAGATAAAAACCAAAGACTATTTCTCCCTCTTGTTTTCTTAACTATTATTACTCAAAGTAATATTTATAACACTACGTTATGGGAACTAATGTAAGTATTTGTAGTATAGAGTAAAACCTTGGTTTGCAAGCATAATTCATTCCAGAAACATGTAATCCAAAACACTCATATATCAAAGCAAATTTCAAGAACCACTGTCTCAGTTGTGATCATATAACGTTCAGCATCACGAACTACTCAAATTGCAAGACACTGTTTATCATGTTAAAATTTACCAGAAATGTTTGCTTGTCTTGCAGAACACTCACAGAACAAGTTACTTGCAATCCAAGGTTTTACTGTATGACAATAATAGCATAAAAGATGGAGAAGGGTAACTATAACAACATTATTACATTACTATACATTATAAGAAAGTTATATAATCTTAACTTGAAATAACCTGAGAAGTTAAGGTTATATATGGTAATTCCCAGAGCAACCATAAAAAATAAATAAATAAATAGGTTTAGCTGAAAAGCAAATAGGGAAATAAAAAAGGAATTCTAAAAATACTCAATTAACCTAAAAAGAATAGAAAAACAAGAAAAAAAATGAAACAAGAACAAATAGTAAAATCCTACATTATCAACAGTTATATTAAATGTACATGGACTAAACATTACTATTAAAAAACAGAGACTGACAGAATAAATTATAAAAGTCTAAAAACATATGCCTACAAGTGACATACTTTAAATACAAAGATATAAATAGGATGGAGGTAAATAGGAAAAGGCAGGTCATGCAAACAAGAAGCCTGAGAAGGCTGAAACGACTACATTAACGTCAAATAAACTTCAAAAGAAGCTATGTCAGGCAGGTACATTTGCAGGTAAATTGTCCTATTTCACTACAGAATATTAAAACGTGGCTCCTAAGCTTCTTCCAAAACTATGAATTACATTTCAAATTATTTATTCCTATCAAATAAAATCTGTTCACAGTAAACCAATTCTAATATACTGGGGTACCATACTGCCCTTATAAGGGCAAGAAGGATAGTGAACATTAGTGTTAATAGTTTGGAAGATCCTTTAAGCCTAAGATTTTACAATATTTTCATGCAATGTTATTTTTTTCTTCATGTTGAAGAATTTTTTTCAACCTATTATTCCTTGACATTATCATCACCTTAAACTCCCACACATTCTTCCAAATTAAGAAAATTATAAGCTAAGAAAATCTTTACAAAATGTAGCAAAAGGAGAAGAATAAGTGTTCAAAAATTTGTTAACATTCATGAACGTTTTTGATGGAGTACAGACTATATACCTATCCCCACACTCTACTGGCAAATTTGTAAGCTATCATCCAATATCCACTTAACTGCTTAATTTTCTTTTGAAATTGAAATCTAACATCAAACATAAAAATGTACCCTCCGTCCAAAAGTCTCTAATTGAGATGTTAAAGAAACAGCATTAGAATGGATTCTTTCACTGGGTCATAATTTAGTTGTGAAAGTAAAGCACACATGTAGCTTTAACTAGAGAAAGTGTGATAAAATATTAATTTGTCTATAACTGACAGAATGGATCAACATGGAGTTAATACCCTACACATCCTTAGTGGAACTTCATTCCAAAATGAAACTAAGCCGACAAGTATCCAGCACTAGGTCAAAGCACAACACGACATTAGTAAGACTGACCTGGGACGTGGCTGCTGCTCTCACAAACAAACCCCTTCACGGTCAGATACTCCACCAGAGACAGGAAACAAGATAAACAAAAACCAAAAACTCAAAATACAAGAGACCTCTTGTTCATCTATTGATTCACTCATATCTTTTTTTCTGAAAGGAGTCAAGATAACACCAATAATAATCTTGTATTTTAAAAGATCCTGGGCTCCTGGGTTAAGATAGTCTCACAATCAAGGCTAACATCTGTTCTGAAATGAGTGAAGTCCAAAGCCGAATCTTCTTCCACTGTACCTTCTTGTTCCTAATGACTAAGTCACATGAACGATTAGTAAATAAAGTGTGTAATGACTTTACAATCAATGCTATATGAAAGGAACTAAATAAGAAGTCCAAAGTATATCAACATCAAAATTAAAAAGTTTAACATATAACCAGCCAAATGCAGACAGAATATTGAAATATACTCAACCAGAAATGATTGAGCAACAGCAAAACTATTGTCCCTGCCCTTTAAAGCTCCCCTGAATTACAAACATTAGGAAAACACCTGGCTAACAGCCAGTAAAACTAAATTTCTAAATTCAAACAAGATAAAACTTGAATCAAGAAGTTCAAAGACAAAGTTAATAACGCACACAGATTCCTTACATTAGAAGCACATTTACTATGAAATCCTATGATCAAATAAGTTGAAAACTTCAAATCAAATGCACCTCGGAGAAACAGAATTTTATGTTGGCTTGGGTAAATTAGTGATATCCACACTAGGTTGTTTTGTTTCCTATTCTTCCTCCAAAGTTCCTGGTGGCAATTTATTAAATAACTAACGCTAGAGTTTAAAATTTATTTACTAATTTAAGAACAAACTCTCACCAACTGCATATAAGAAAACACTTTCTTAATAATATATTGCTATTTCTGTATTATCTTCTAAATGAAATTTCTTAAGGATATCAAGAATTCAGAGTCAAATCTGTTTATGTTTTTATATAAGTAACATTCACCTCCCAATTTTATAACTGCGGGGAAAACTGCAGAAAGAAATGTTTTTCCCTATTTGTCTGTCTATATTCAAGTTTAACAAAAAGGTCTGGGGGCGCCTGGGTGGCTCAGCCGGTTAAGCGTCCAACTTCTGCTCAGGTGATGATCTCACGGTTTGTGGGTTCGAGCCCCGCATCAGGCTCTGTGCTGACAGCTCAGAGCCTGGAGCCTGCTTCAGACTCCGTGTCTCCCTCTCTCTCTGACCCTTCCCTGCTCATGCTGTCTCTCTCGCTCTCACTCTCTCTCTCAAATAAATAAAAACAGTTAAAAAAAAAAAAAGGTTGGAACCAGAAAATGAGAGCTCTAAAGTTACATGTTTCTATACAAATATTATTTCACAACACAGTCCTCTCAGGGACTCTTATCATGGAGTATTTTTGGTTCTGTATTTTTTTCTAATTTAATCTGTGGTTTGATTACTTGAATCTTATATGTAGCAAGACTGTTTAAGTTCTAGAGGACTAGAGTATTGTACGTGAAAGGTACCTTAGATACGGTGTCTAGTGTAAGTACTTCTCAGCCCTCGCCCCAGTATGATAATCATTGAGGACTGAGGATTGAGGAGGCGGGTGGGGGTACGGGGGAAGGCTCGCCAGAGATTTTGATATACCTGGTCTGCATGAGAGGGATTCTAACGTGCAGCCACGGTGGAGAATCACTGATCTGGCGGAAGCCTTTAAGGAGAGGAGAAATCGCTTGCTCCATGAATGGGAAGGACTCCAGGAGTGAAGGACTACAATGAGACCCTAAGGCGGGCCTGCAAGCACCTCAAGAACCGGAAGGGTAACTGTGGCAGGGCGAGGGGGCGGAGTCTGCAGGCACCGACGTCTCCTCAGCAGGCGGAGCCAGGGCCGGTTCTGGCCAGAGGGCGCTGCGGTGCCAGCGGACAGAGGGCATGCTGCAGGGACAGGAGGTCAGGCCCGGGGCTGCTTAGAGCACAGCCGTGAAGAAATGCGCACTGTAAAGGACAGTGACACGATCCAACTTATGTATTTTAAATTTTTTATGCTTTTTATTTATTTTTGAGACAGAGAGAGACAGTTTGAGCAGGGAAGGGTCAGAGAGAGAGGGAGACACAGAATGTGAAGCAGGCTCCAGGCTCTGAGCTGTCAGCACAGAGTCCGATACGGGGCTCGAACCCACGAACTGTGAGACCATGACCTGAGCTGAAGTCAGACGCTCAGCCGACTGAGCCACCCAGGCACTCCCCAACTTATGTATCTTAGAAAGATAATTCTGGCAGAGGCTGCTTACTGATAAAATCTCAGGCCCAGATGCCAAGGGACTAAGTTAAGGCAGTGGAAATGCAGAACAGGGAATAAGTTCAAATAATACTTAAGAGGCAAACTGAGCAGGCGTGGTGACTGGCTCACCTGAAAGGTAAAGGAGAATAAAGAGAGCTGAGGGCACGGAGATTTCCAGATCTGGGCGGGCAGGAAAGCTGGTGGTGTTGTTCCAGGGCAGAGCTGCGTACAGGGAAAGCAGAAGGCTCATGCTGAGAAACACGGGCCTCAGGAGGGAACTCAGAGGGACGGGGGAGTGGGCGTGGCTCGAGAGAGCGCTACTGGATCGGAGGCAGAGCACTCATCTTCCTGGGGATCCGGCTCCCTCATTTAAAAATGTCAGATGAAAAGAAGAAAACGGAAGCATATTTACATTTCTGCTCAGTGCAGCCTGAAGTCTGTTCTATGCTTTCCTTAATGTCACCCTAACGACCACTCCGCAGGCGGGTAGTAGTCTCATTTCACAGACAAGAAAATCAAAGCTTGGAAAGATGAAGCAAATCCAAGAGACTAGAGTCAACTCGACCAGGATTCCAGCTTCCGAGGCCATGTTCCTTCCCCAGTAACATGACGTTTATGTGCCAAAATGCAAATAAAAGAGAGCAAATTGGGATAGATTCATACTCTTGGGGGCGGACGGAATGGTGAGGAAGAGGGCAACGTAGCTGTGAAAAGGGCCATGTGTACAAATCTTTAACAGACATACTGAAGGGGGCTCAGTCTCTTGAGGCTTGGACTTCAGATGAAGTCCAGATCTCACGGTTCATGAGTTTGAGCCCCACATCGGGCTCTGCTGTCAGTGCAGAGCCCGGTTTGGATCCTCTGTCTCCCTCTCTCTGCCCCACCCTGACACGCACACGCTCTCTCGCTCTCTCAAAAATTAAAAAAAAAAACATTAAAAACAAAAAACCCCACATACTGAAGGTCCAGACCATCAGGCCCTGTGCTGGGTACTGGGGTTCCAGTGACATCCCAGGCATAACCTCCTGGAGGTAAAGCCCTTGTCAATCAGGCAACGATAACACAACACGGATGCTTACCAGGGGCAAACGGAGCATGCCTGCTTTGTGGCCGACGAGAGAAACGGTCCCCTCTTACTGTTCCGGTTTATAGCAAACGCTGAGCGTGTAACTGGAATTACACTCCAGACCAGAAGAAAGTGAACTCTGCGGTCACAGATGTATCGCACACACACAGGACATGTTTTTGACATCAGCTGACAACTCTTTCAAATAAACAACCTCTAGGCAGGGTTTTTATTTGTAGCAGCTGGATTTTTATGTGCAGTCATTAAATACCTAACAAAAAGGTACTATAAATATGCCAAATACCGACAATCCACTGTCTAGGACAAGTCAGAGAACTGCTTTCTAGGCTTGCAGGGGCTGTGCTGGCTCTACACGTGCCAACGTGATGATTTATTATTTTAACCCGTTTACGATACATTAGCTTCAACTGACCATATAACACAGAGCAAACTGCATACTTCACACCCTCCAAGATAACGCATTCTTAAGTAGCACAACTACTGCGTAAAGGAATAGTGTTTCTGAAATACTCATTGTGATCCATTTATAAGTAAAAATTTTAATTTGCGTAAGTGTAAAACACATGTGGCTTTTAAATTACTATATAAAAAGACATAAGCGCTAGAAAATATTATTTGTTCTTCAAGGAAAATGACCAAAATTCATCTTTTTTTTTTTTTTTTGCTTAAACAACTTCACTTCCCAAGTTCATTCAAAATGAATGATTCTCAGAGAATAAGAACTGATTGGAAGATTAATTTTAAGCTGAGATGATTTCCATATTTAGCAAACACTGGGTTAAAAACAAACTCTAATTTTGTTGAATCATAAATTAGCACTGATTTACAAACGATGAAGTAAATATTTGTAAACAAATTAAACAAATGTTTTATTTAACAGATAAAAAATGCACTGTACTCCTCCTCCTAGGTTCAGTAAGGCAGAGGGAAGGAGGAGGGAAAGAAAGAAGGCGGGGGGTGGGGGGTTGGGGGGTAGAGCACCAAGAAGAGGGAGTCTCTCTTTTATTTTCCTAGATCTTCACTCTCTGTGATACTAGGAATCAGTAGAATTTAAATTTAAACACAGATACTTTACTAAATTCAAAAGTATTGCAAACACATGAAAAGAAACCGTGAGGTTTAATTCACTTGTCTAAAGAGTCAGGACCAGCCAAGTACCAGGCAGGGCCACGAGTCCCCTAAATTATAATCCAGTTCTCTCGACTGAGCCAGGTAGTTAGCTGTCAGGTAAGTAGCTGCTAAATTGAAAAACTCAGGTAAAAGATGAGTCATTACCTAAAAATACAGAGGACAAACTGATGGTTGCCAGAGGGAAGAGTAGTGGGGGGATGGGCAAAATGGATGCAAGGGCGTGGGAGGGACGGGCTTCCAGCTCTAGAATGAGTAAGTCATGGGGATGACAGGCACAGCACGGGGAATGCAGTGGATGACACTGTGGTAGCATTGTGTGGTGACAGCGGACAGCTACACCCGTGCGCAGAGTCATACAGAGTACAGACGCGTCGAATCACTATGTTTGTCACCTGAAAGTAATGTCACACTGTGCCTCAACTACACGGATAAAATTTTTGTTATAAAGAAGAGTTCCTAAACATGATACACATGACTCTTAACACATTTTCTTTCCAATCCGAGTGCACACATGTCCTTCCGTCTGGCCGGTCTTCCACTACACAGTTACCAGCTGTCTGGCATAAACACACGGTCTATGATCTCAAGTTTTGATTTCTTCAAAGTGGAACCAAAACTTAAAGGATTTTAAGCATAGAATGCATCTACATTGTCACTACCATTAACTCAATGTTTTTAGTTTCTCACGCACACCCAATTCAATAGCCTTAAGTGACCTGATTTTGTGTTTCCAAACATTTAACTTTCTTTGCACTCATATTACACCATTTTATATAATATTTAGTTGAACTATGTAATTATCATTACTACTCCTGTTGGCATGGACAGATCTGGGAATAAACAGAGCTGACTTCTGGTTCGCATACAACTGAGTTAGTGAGAACAGAAATGTATCACCAGATTTTACTGTCACCTCTCATGTCCCAAGACAAACGGACCAGAGGAGGTTGATAAACCAGCAAACTGGACAAGCAGAGAAAGCATTTTAAAGATTTATGTTGATACCAAAGGCAGCTCATATTAGAAACTTGGGTCTTTTTAGGTTTTCTAGAGTCTGTTAAAACTACTACTGAGATATTATTTCATTACCATCTAACTTTACGCAATATATGGTCAGACTGTAGTGAGACAAAGGTTCAGAGGACGTGCCTGATAAGAGCTCACATCAGGAGTGCTGGAAGCGCGCTCCGGCAGCCGGCACGACCACCCACACGTGTCCAGCGCCACCCCAGACATGAAGCCCATTCTTCCTGTATCACAGTCCTTCAAAATGCTGTGAGTTCTCCTCTGCATTAAACACACATGGGCACATATCGCTCAACAGCAATTTTAAGCATCTGTGAACATTTTATTAGTTTTATAATAGTTATAGATGAGGAGTCTTTTTGCTACTTGAGATATAATTCACATGCCGTGAAATCACTGTTTTAAAGCGGACGAGTCACTGATTTTTAGTATATTCACAAGGTATGCAGCCACCACTAATTCCAGAGCGTCTTCACCACATTAAAATCCCATGCCCATCAGCAATCACGTCCTTGCCTCCTCTCCCCTGGAGCCCCTGGCAACCACTCACCTACTTTCTTTCTGTCTCTATGGATTTCCCTGTTCTAGATATTTCATGTAAACAGAATGTGGGGACTTTGTGTGTAGATCCTCTCACTTAACATGATGTTTTCAAGATTCATCCAGGCTGTACCCGCTGTCTGCATTCATTTTCATGGATAAATAATATTCCATTATATGGATCCACTCTATTTTGTTTATCCATTCATCATTGAGGGACTTATTTCCACTTTTTGGCCGTTATGAATAATGTTGCTATGAACATCATGTTCAAGTCTGGTGTGAACATGTTTTCAATTCTCTGGGGTACATACACAGAAGTGGGAAGACCATATAGTAACTATGTGCTTAACTCTCTGAAGAACTGGCCAACTGTTGTCCACAGGACTGCATGCATCATCTTACATTCCCACCAACAAAAATAAGGGTTCCGATTTGTCTAAATCCTTTTTTTTTTTTCTTGATCATAGCTATCCTGGTGGATATGAAGTGGTATCTCACTGTTGTTTCGATTTGCATTTCCCTAATGACTAATGATGTTAAGCATCTTTTCATGTGTTTTTATTGGCTACGTATGTAGCTTCTTTGGAGAAATGCCCATTTAAAAGTTGGGTCATTTGTCTTTTTTATTGTTGAGTTGGAACAATTCTGTCACTACCATGTTTGAGAGGAGACCTAACAGTGCTGGTGAGAATGTAAAAGCATACAGCTACTTTGGGAAGCCGTTTGGTATTTTCTAAAGTGTTAAATTTAATTTTACCCTATGATCCACAATCCCACTCCCAGATGTCTATTCAAGAGAAAGGAAGGGGCGCCTGGGTGGCTCAGTCAGTTGAGCATCTGGCTTCAGCTCAGGTCACGATCTCACAGTTCGTGGGTTCGAGCCCCGCGTCGGGCTCTGTGCCGACAGCTAGCTCAGAGCCTGGAGCCTGTCTTCAGATTCTGTATTTCCCTCTCCCTCTGACCTTCCCCTGCTCGTGCTGTCTCTCTGTCTCTCAAAAATAAATAAAACATTTAAAAAAAAGATTGAAAAAAAAGGAGAAAGGAAAACCTAGATCCGCACAAAGACTTAAAAACAAATGTTGACAACATCATTATTCATAATAGCCCCAAACTGTCAACAATTTAAATAACTATCAACTAGTGAATCAATTAGCAAAAGGTGGTATATCCTAATGGAATATTATTCAGCAACAAGAAAGAAAGAAGTATGACACGACATGGATGAAACAAAAAAAAATTATGCTCAGGAGAAGACCACATATTGTATGATTCCATTTATGTGAGATTTCCAGAAAAAGCAAATCTCTGAAGGAAGAAAACAATGGTTTTCTGAGATTGGGGTAAGAATCGAAATTACATGTACATGGGATGGGCATAAGGTTTTTGTTTTTTGTGGGTTTTTTTGCTGTGATCAATTTGTTTTAAAAGTAGACTTTTAAAGGTAGTGATGGCTGCCTGAGTCTGTGGATTTACTAAGAAATCAGTGAACTTCACACTTTTACACGAGTGTAACTTAGGATATGTAAATGGCACCTCGACGAGGCCACTTTTAAAGAACAGTGTAATCCGTAGGTTAATGTTTAGAGCAGCGTTACTGTAACCGCCAAACACCGGAAACTCAAAGGTCCTTCGATCCGAATGGAAGGGAAAGCTGTGGTGCGTCCATGCAGGAAAATCCCGCTGGGCCACCACAGGGATGAGCTAACGATTCTGCAACCGTAAGGTTGGACCGCAGCGCGTTCCGCAATGTGAAAGGAAGCCGTCCTCAGGGGCGTCAGTTACCGAAAGGCCAGTTTTGTGGAAAAGCCAAAGCTACAGGTACAGAGAACGGCTGTCAAGAGTGGGGTTGAGAACAGAAGGGAAGCCAATGGAAATTTTGGGTGACAGAACGGTTATGCATCTTTTTTTAAAGGGTTTTTATGTTTATTTTGGAGATAAAGAAAGAGGGCGTAAGCAGTGGAGAAGTAGAGAGAGACAGAATCCCACGCAGGCTCCAGGCTCTGAGCTGTCAGTACAGAGCCTGATGTGGGGGCTCAAACCCAGAACTGAGAGATCATGACCTGAACCGAAGTCAGTGCTTAGCCAACTGAGCCACGCAGGCGCCCCGAAACAGTTATATATCTTGACTGTGGTTATACGACTCTTTATTGGTCAGAAACTAGAAACGTATGACCAAGGCAGTGACTATTACCACACCTATGTTAAAAGTCTATTTTAAAAATATTATAAAAGATTATTTTTATATAATAATGTAATATTAATATAATAAGAAAGAATGAGAAAGGTCTCCAAGTGACACTGATAGGGAAAGAGATCTGATTTGCTAGGTCAGAAAATTGGAAAAAGAGAAAAAGAAGAACCTAAGTATATTCATTTTTGCTAAAACGAACCTCAGGATGTGGACACAAGAAAGCAGGAGCGTGCTTCTCCCCTGTGCGAAGGAGCAGCTGCTGGCAGAGGGAGAGGAGATTTAATGCTGCATTACTTTCATCTTTGAACATGTGGACGTATTACTTATGTTTAAAAAAGAAACATAACGGGGCACCTGGGTGGCTCACTCGGTTAAGTGTCTGACTTCGGCTCAGGTCATGATTTGTAGTTCATGGGTTCGAGCCCCGCATCGGGCTCTGTGCTGACAGCTCAGAGCCTGGAGCCTGCTTCGGGTTCTGTGTCCCCCTCTCTCTGTGCCCCTCCCCTGCTCACGCTCTGTCTCTCCCTCTCAAAAATAAATAAATATTAAAAAAAATTTTTTTAGAAAGGAAACCTAAGAGAATTTACTGAATACTGTTCTATCCTCCAATACACACACACACACACACACACACACACACACACACACACACACCCTCTCTGTGTGTCATGTGAAATTTGTACTTTGCATATTCATCAGAGTCAATGATGAAAATACTGAGCTGAACAGAGCTAAGGTAAATCCTTGCAATAAACGAATAGAAATCTCTCTTAAACTGATGATTAAGCGTCAGTGAAAGCTTCCTTCTCTCTTTGTTGGGTTGCTTGAGTCCCAATTCCAGCGCTGGAATGGTCTAACTGGTGGACAAGAACTTCCAAAGCCACAGGATCTTGAGGGATAAACGGAAGTGACAACGGCACTTACTTTACAGGATTAAAGGGAGAACTGGAGGCACAGGGACGGGAGGTGCACAGCAGAGAAGACCACCACAATCATTATCTGAATTTTATAAAAACCTCATGCTAAACTTCACTACTAGCTTGTCTTGACTTTCCAATTACACTTCAAACTTCCAAGAAAAGTTTATCCCTACCAACTGTGCAGACACACAATAATACTCTGATGGATAAATGATAGCAGGGTTTAAAATCTCCCTAACATGGGCGTAATACAGGCTCTAAAAGGAACAGAAGGTGAAATCAATATTTATATGTTGTGCTATTTTCTCTAACATTTGGGAGTTAACAGGCTGTGCATTTCTAGGTATCTGGCAACAGAACACAGCATATGTATAAACTAAGGTTTTCTGAAAGAAAAACAAACTCAATTTTAAAGAAAAGGTATTGTTCTTCTAGTCACTTCTGAAATCTAGGTACCCAAACTAATCTCGGTGGATTATAAGAACCCAAAAATTGTTTGTTTTTTTAAGTCCTATCAGTGAAAGGTCTCCATGTACTTTTTTATTCCTTATAACATTGTTACCTCTTTAGTTTTTTTCTTAAAGTAGCCAGAGAAGTTCGGGATTTTGAATTGAGTCCTTGAAAGTAATTATTTAGGGTTACAATGTCTGTACTGGAAATGACGAACTACTGAAGGGGAAGGCCGCTCAGATTGCTGGGTCCCACAGGCCCTTTGTTTTTCAAGCAATGCTACTTTAATTATTTCCTATAAATACATCATTGTCCTTAAGAAAAATATTTTTCAGATAAAGATTAAAAAAATCTTTTAATCATCACTTGGCACACAGACCTTGGATCATCACTTGGAAATGACCTCAACATATTATAAGCCTTCTAAAACAGATTTAGTGCATAAAATCCATTTGCCAAATAACAGTGACTATTACATGGAATTTCACTAAACAAGTTATTTTTAAAAGACTCAAGAGTTTTTATCTTTTATCTGTGGTAACAGAATACTTTTAGAAAATTCTGGGTTATGGTAAAAAAAAAAAAAGAACCTGCCGACTGGACAGAAGGGCTGTTAGCCAGGAGGGCGTCTGCTTACCCCCAGCCCCCTCTACTGCCACCTTCCTCTCTTCGGAGTCCCCCTCTCCAGAAAGAAACCTGTGGCTGCCAGGGCCATTCACTGCCAGGCCAAGCTCTCCATTCAACCATTAAGACCTCCTGTTGAATCCCAGAGAGACCTGGGTCCCAAGCATTATCCCCAGTGGAATTCTGACCACGAGGCAATGATGGCCTTTTTGGGTGGGCTGGGCAGAGGGTGCCCCCCTGCCGAGGTGCCTCAAGGACCCTGTTGCCCCAAGCCGACTTCCGTGAGGCAGACCACAGAGGGCAGACACTCGCGCCAGTGCAACACCAAGTCGCTTTGCCCCCAGCGCCTGCACTGTGAAAGGCCGTGAACCTGAGGGCGCTCTCTGAAGCCGCAGGCAAGCGGTCCAGGGCGGGGCTCTACGTGAAGCGCGAAGGCAATGCCATCAGGTACCGCAGAGCAAAACAAAGGACAGATTTCGAAGTTTTGAACAACCCAGCCCTCTGTGCAACAGCAAAGTACTCAAAGAACATACAGGAAAAGATATAACAGGAAAACATCTAGTAGTTAAAAAAATATTTATAGAGGAAAACTGAGGACAACCCATTGCCCATCAGTAGGTTAAATAAATCCTGGTACATTCATTTTCACTGAAATGATGCTGCGAGCAGCAAACGTCCGCGATACATAATTACGCAGAGAAACCTGGCTCCGGCGAACGCGAGGACCACGTAGGTAGACAACACACGCACGGACGGAGCAAGGAGAACGGGGCAGGGAGCGAGAGGGGCGGGCAGGCTGGCAGGCAAGAGCAGGAGGCACAGTGGTCTGTGCGAGGCCAGCTAGGGAAAGAGGGAGATGGGGACAGGAACGGAGATGGGGCGAGAGACGAAGGGGAGAGACGGGCGGGCAGACGGACACACCAGCACGCACACACTCCATCACAACGGTTCCCGCTCCGAGTGCCCCGTGCGGGAGCCGCCCGCCACAGACGTCTGCTCAGACTGAAGTTAAATTAAGTCAAATTAAAAACTCGGTTCTGCAGTCATGCTAGTCACATTCCAAGTGGTCAACAGCCACCTGTGGTTCACGGCCACCACCCTGGCAGACGGAACAGAGGGTCTCTTCCGCTGCCCGGACTCTACTGGGTGGCACCGCTCTGCACCCTCCAGTGTCAAGGACACTTTTTATACTGAGTGCGCTGTACTTTTGAGTCCGCAAAGAGAATAAAGACATTTCCAATCTGAAAAACAAATACACAGGTTTTGGGTCCCGCTGCCCCATTCTGCATCTCTTTAATAGTTCCTTTTCACACGGCACAGAAGCACCAGAGATTTCATAAGGGCTTAACGATCTAGATGCTGCCAATTTCACAAAGTTATTTGATTCTAACTAAGTCAGCTAACTACTTAACAAGAGTTCAAATGCCACCAAAATACGGAAGACAACAACATATATTTGGAATGTCGTGACAACGCTCTTGTTCTCTAAAATCTAAAAAGAAGGTCATGTTACTCATTCTTAGTAAAAAGCAAGCACAGCTGATAGAAACCTCTTGCGGTTTAGACCAACATTTTAAATGGGAGCTTTTCTTCAAAAGAATAATAGCTTTTAAAAATAGTATTCACTTCTTTTCTAATTCAATTCAGTACAAAGTAGAGAAGAAGAAAAAAATAAGCCGAAAAATAAAAAAGAAAAAGTGCCACATTAACCGTGAAATGGTAACGTTAAGAACCAGTTTTCAAATGAAAGCTGTAACGCCAAAGCCAGACACGTACATAACATAAGCAGTTTCTAGAGACGGTCTCATGGAATAGAAGTTTGAAGCATCTGGCGGGGTTTTAAGAAAATAACACTTCAAAGAAAAGTTAATAGAAAGGTCTCCAGAAGAAACCTAAGGCACAGACACAAGTTTGTTGGAAACGCACAAAGAACATCTGGAGACCCTCCGCCCCCTCTGACGCAACCGCTGCTGCTGAGCGATCACAGTCCCGGCCCCTCCTGCTGCCCCAGCAGCACCCACTTACCCACGGGGTCTAAGGGCAGATCTAATCCGTGCCCTCCAAGTTCTCTTGAAAACCCTGCACAGTATCGCACGCACCCACCCACCTTTCTAGGCGGCCCCCTGCGACTCTCTCGTCAGACCCTGAGTTCCAATCACAACCATCTGTCCAAGGTCCCCACCATGGCGCTTTGCAGAATACAGAAATCTATCAAGGCCCAGTAAGTAAAATGGTGTAAATATGACACAAGAACATGGTGTAGACCAGTGGAGCCAAACTCTTGCACACTGAGCAATCTGAACCCAAGACGAAGTGGCAACACTGACCAGCGGAGAAAGAGATGGACTATGCAGTCAGAGATGCTGGCTCGTGCCACCAGCTTATTCACATGGAGGATCATTCCCTATCTCATACCACACACACAAATAAATTCCATGTGGATTAGACTCACGCTACAGAGCAGAACAAACTTTCACAAGAAAATATGGTAGGATCTCTTCATGACCCCAAAGTACTCAGAGTACGGTGGGATTTATTAAACATGATGCAAAAAAGCACCAACCATAAATGAACAGACTAATAAATATGGCTTGATTAAAATGTAAACTGGCACACAACAAAGCACATCGTAAAAGATAAGCCACTGGGAGAACATACTTGAAATGCAAAATATCAACAAAAGATAAGCAGCCAGAATATATAAAGAACTAAAGATACATAAGTGGGGGGCAAGCAACCCAATAAAAACCATACAGAAGAGAAACAAACAAGTCACTGAGGAGGAAACTAAAATAGCCCAATAAACACAGAGAAATGATGCTCAAACACACTAAAAACCAAGAAGATGCACTACAAATCAGCAAAAAAACCCCCAAAATTCGACAATACCAAGGCCTGGCAAGGGTATGGAACAGGAGGAACTCTCAGACGTTGCTATCAGGAGCTGTTCTTTGCACCACTACTCTGGAGAATGATCTAGCAACATCTAGTGAAGTCAAGGATGCACATGCCCTATGCACCAGCAGTTCTACCTCTAGGAACCCTCTCAAGAAGCTGTTACAGATGCACAGCAAGCCAGGGCCACCTGTTCGTAGCAACACTGTTTAACAGCAAAGCATGGAAATAACCAAACTCCACTGACAGCAAATGAACAAACTGTCATAATCCTGGAGTACCAGAAGCAACAGTGTTACCAGTAACGAAACACAGGAATTCTTGCTCCACACATCCGTATGGGTATGTCCCCCGCTTAACAGTCAAATGAACAAGTTGCAGAAACAAACACAGAAGATACCATACCGCACAAAGTTCAAGACCCACAAACAAAATACACAGTTTATAAATACACGCGCACGTAACGAGACCCACCTAAGGGAGCGACACACTCCCGCTTCAGGACGATGGTTCTTCTACCACAGGAAGGGCAGGGCTGCGGAGGGGACACTGACTATTTGCGCAATGTTTATAGCACTTTAACGTAAAGCCAAGGTAGCAAAATGTTAAGACTCGGCTTAAGCTATGCAGAGATTATATCATTATCCATATTTTTCTAGATTCATATGATATTTCAAAGCTTAAAGTAACCTGTATTTTAAAGAAGGAGAAAAGGTAGAGGCGGACATCTACTAAAGTGGCTGTTTCCCAACACCAAGCCTGCGGTTATGGACAGCTTTTCTTTTTTCGTGCCTTCGATAGTTTCTACTTTTATTATTTTTCCCCCAGAAAGTCAACCCAGATACTTCTAGTCCAGTTTCTTTTCCCAGAACCAACACTGTACTTCCTTGCTCCTCTGGGTTCTTGGAGGGCCTACTATAAGCATTCTCACTTTCCTATCAATTGTGCACTAAATGCCTGCAATGGGCCAGGTCCTGTGCCAGGGAGGAGCTGGAGAAACACACAGTCTCTCCCTCCACACAGGTGAGGCTCACGGAACAGAAATACTAAATAAACATGGAAAAAACTCTACAGTTAAAATTGTGGGAATATCACGAAGGAAAAAAACAGGTGCTCTGGGCCCACATAATAGAGCGAGCCCATTCAACCCAGGCTGCATAGGAGGCATATGAAACTGCCAGGAGGGGAGGACGGAGGGGCCTTCTGGACAGAGACAAACCGGCCGAGCGTCTTTCTCACTAGGCTGGCGCAACACAAGGGCACGGATTGCTTCTGATTCTTATCTGTGCCCATGACTGGGTTGGTGCTTTAACAAATGCTCCCGGGCCAACCCAAGGCAACTCCCGGGCAATCAGGAGACTCACGCCCACAGCTGTACGGCGGGAAAGCAGCCTCTCGGGGACGGCCCTGTAGGTGGGAGCAGTCGTGCAAACAGGCGGAACGGAGTCCGAACCACTGTGTGTAGCAGCGGAGTCCCTCGCAAAGCACTTGCTATATGCTCTACATCATGAGACGGCTGAGCCTGCCTTTTTCCTCACGTGTCCATCCATTCACCCACCTCCTTCCTGGTACAGCACCCTCACCCCTACCCGAGTCATCAGTGTAACTCAGTACTCTTAAGAGGATCTGTGCGGGCCCAGCTAGGGATATTAAGACCCACACAAGCATAGCCTCTGCCACCAAGAGCTTTCCTTCTAGACCGGTGGATCACAACCGAGGGTGACTGTGTCGCCCAGGCAACAACATGTGGAGACAACTGGGCTGTCACAACGCAGGACAGGAGGTGTGCTGCTGGCACCTAGTGGGTACGGTCTAGGGACACTGTTAAGCACTCGATAATGACGCTTGCAGTGACACGCTCCCATAGCCAAGAATCACCCGGCTCCAAATGTCAGTAATGCCAACACAGAAGAACCTGGGCGAGATTATTTAGAACCGGGTCTAGAAGGGGAAGATGTCAGGGGTCAAAAGCCAGAGGCCAAGGAGGTCAAATGTCAGAGGCTCAGGAGAGTGTTAAACACCAGGTCATTAGATAAGCATATAAACAAGGTCAAGAGGGCTGAGGCTGAGGAACTTGCTCTGGAGAAGGAGCAATGTCATCACACCACAGCGCAGGAAGAGGATAAAATGTCATCCAAATACAAAGGTGCAGCATCTAACCTAAAATCAGGGGTGAAAAAGTTTCCTTGGAAGTGACTCTAAATCAAAACCTGAAGAACTGGAGTTAGAGAGGGATGCAGAGACGAAGGCGGGTGGAGGGGCTGTTCCAGAGCGAAGGCACAGCCACAGGACGGAAGGAACACACGTGCAGGGTGGGAAGTGGGAGGGCTCGCAGGGCCGCACAGGCGGCCGGCCCCGTCACCACGCGCTTGTGTGATGGGTTAAGAAACACAGACACGATCTTTAAGGCAGTATGAAGCCCGGAAAGAATTTACACAAGGAGAAGGGACTCGAACACGCTTGCTTCAGGACAAAGGACTGCAGAGACACTGGGCGGGAGGGGGCTCCCGCGGGCCAGACGGCGGCCGTGGCCTGACCTAGCGCGGCTCTCAGAACCCAAGGGAGGCGTTCAAGGGGCGCTGGGGAGTAAGCACCGCTCCAAGACGTATACCTATTCCAGGAGTCTGCCCGGTAATTTCAAAGCCCCTCAAACCCCAAAACCCAGAAGTTTTTAAATAATTCATCTGTGGCCCAACCTGACCAGGATTATGCGGCAGCAAACCCAGAACCTGAACTTACTTGAGGCTACGAAGAGCACATTTATCCTATTTCATGTGACTGTTTCAAGTCAGAAGTACCCGTGTGTGGCGATGGGTCGTGTCCCCGATCTCACTGGGTAGCATATTAACTTTTTAAGATTCAACGAAGTCCAAATTCCAAAATGCAGCTGGGCCCCAGGGTCCCAAGAAGGGGCTGTGGACTTGCACAAGGTGCTAAGTAACCGCTGTCAGCTCCACGGAACTGGGCAAAGCAGCTTACTGGGTGATTATTTGTGCAGAATACTTTCCTAAGTCATTATCCTGACTACCAACAGCACTGAACTTCCAGATACCACATACATACGCACCACATGGTTCATTTCGTGTCACTTTGCCTTAAAAACCCAGAAAGCTGGCATGTGATCCTACCAGACACAGCCGCAGGATATGAGGAGAAGACTAAAATTATTTCACTGAAATTTATCTATTTGCTTCATAATTCTCCATCCTCCCCAGGACAGCCACACAGAAGAGAGAGCAGGTACAATCAGTCACAAAAACCAGATCTTCATCTTAGGAGAACAATTCGAAGTAAAGCCAGTTAGGATTTGCAAGAGCCCGAGGTCACCTCCCAATCACCGTCAGCACGGCCACAAACACATCAGTGACCAGATGCTTCCTCGGCACAGGAGACCTGGCCCCTTTGGACTCGTGTCAGGTGGTCACTGTGCATGGCTGCAGGGGCGAGGGGGAAGGGCCTGGGTCCCGCTCCCTCCGCACGTATCTGTGTCACAGACAATGTGCATTCCAGGAGCTCCGCATCTAACGCTCCATGAGACAGACGTGGTCCCTCAGAGGTTACGGGTTTTACCAGGGCACAAGGACCCGAAACACGTAATTACAACCAGCTGTAAGAAGTGAGGACAGGAAAGCATAATGATGACAATATGCAGCAGAGGGACCGAATGAAGTCAGGAGGGAAGAATCTAGAAAGACCTCTTGGAGAAAGTGACACTGAAACAGAGACCTAACGTATAGTGAGAAATTTTGATCGGAAGGAACTAGAGAGAGAGGAAGAAGTTGAACTGAAGTAAAGCAGACGACAGGAGAAAACAGTGGGCGAACACTAAGGGTGGGAGGGAGAAGCCAGAGACGGCCGGGCCCAGCACGAACACAGCGGAACACAGCCTCCCTGGAAATGGGACTACACTTGCTCATGTTCTGGAAGGTACTCTGCACCTTTAAAAAAAAAAAAAAAACACCAAATAAATGCAGGAAGAGTTTTTAAAATACTCAAACATTTATTTTATGCTTATTTGAGTTAGGGAAAAACAACCCTTTGAATGCAATAAAGTACACCTAAAATGCACTTCAAATGGACCAAATCGTTGTGTACTGAAATGCTGAGAACACGCGGAGTGAGTCTGAATAATAAATTAGGTCATCAGCAGTACGCTGCCAACTTTGTAAAGCACTATGGTCTGGCAGGGCACATTAGAATAATAAATTTACCAGAAACATAACTGAGCTATTCAGATGTCCATGGAGAAGATCTGGGCACATTAAAGTTTCCAACCACAAATATACCAGTGTAAATCACACTCTAAATTTTGAACGTATGACAGCTGGAAAAGCATACGTTTGTGTTCTACCCCAATGACCCCAAGGAACCAGCCATTCACTGCCACCATGTTTACGGACGGACAGACTCTCGCCATCCTGTGCCAGAGGAGCAGACTTAAACACTAGTGTTAGCCATCTCAGTTCCATCTGTGTAATACTCTTTATTCTATAATTAAAGAGACCTTCTAAACAAGAAGAGTTCTCCTTGAAATGAATACACCCAGGAGAATCTGGGGAGAAGGGAAGCTTCCCGCAAGGGGGGACAACACTTCACAACCATTACTTAGTTTCCTTGTAGACAGACGTTTTTTTCTTCTTTACTCGTCTCCTCCTCAGCCTTTGCTAGAGCTCAGGCAGCCCCTCTGGAGCGGCTGAGTGACCGTCCGACGTGTCCTCTCTTCTCTGCGGAAGCCCTTGCCATCACGGAGAAGCTGTGCTTCCCTCTCACTGTCCAGGGTCCCAGAAATTCAGCTTCCTCGACAGCCCCCACAACACAATCCCAGCCCAGACCCACCCTGGAACCCGAACTTTGTGACAACACTATTTCCTCTTTCTTTATGCCTCTTGTGGTTCAGCTGGCCTGCCCGCTCTCCATCAATTCTACCTTCAACTAATATTCACCAAATACCTGCCTTTCGCCAAGTTCTGTTCTAGGTAAGCAGGGAAAAGCAGTGCTTAAGCATTAAGATACAATAACTGACAAACACAGAAATGTATACTGTCAAGCAGTGGTAAGTACTGTAGAGACAACCATAAAGGCAGGGAATGCGGATGTTAGTACTCAGCAAGAGAGGCCCCATTTCAAAGAGGGAAGCGAGAAAATCCCTGGGAGGAAGACACCTGAACGACCCTAACCCTGACGGAGGTGAGGGTGGCGCAGGCAGTTCAAATGCACTCCACACCTTCGACTCGATTTCAGGCTCAGGTCATGATCTCATGATCCGTGCCTGCTTGGGATTCTCTCTCCCTCTCTCTCTCTGCCCCTCCCCTGCGCGTGCCTGTGCGTGCCTGTGCGCTCTCACTCTCTCAAAAAAAAAAAAAATTAAAAAGAAAGAGTACTCGGAGTATGATGGGGATAAAACAATCAGACTTCTACTACAGCCCGATCCCTCTGGCTGCTGCGTGAAGCACAGAGAGGGAGAAGCAGGAGAGAGAGAAGCCCCGGCTCCCCGTCCCCTGGCCTCCTCTGCAGCCCCCATCAGCGGTACTTCCCCCCTGCACAGCCCTCGGGCTGCAGGGCTGGGAGGTGGGGTGGGTCTCATTCTGCTTACTCATCATCACTCTGCCAGCCCGACTCCTGCGGCTGCGACCCAACACCCCTCACCCCTATGACCACCGGCCAAACCAAGAGTACTCCTCGGGCATCACGCTTCCACGCACCTACCCTCTGACCACCACCTCCTACACTTCCAGCTCACCCTCTTCCAAAGTGTGGATCCAACAATCCATTCACCCTTCTGGGGTGTCTGTCCCACTGATCCTACCACCCTCTTACTGTCCCTCGTTCCCTGATAGGCTCGCTTCCCTCTTCCACTCAACGGCCAGTCCCTTCAACTCCAGTGCTGCTTTGCGTCTGCTTGGCAGACGGTCGATGAGGACTACAGTACATGCCACTCTGCCCCTGCTCCACACCTGGGAAAGGCTGACGGAGTGGGAGGAAGGAAGGGGGTCCCAGTCCGCAGAGGACAGCTCCTGAGTAGGTGAGAGGGCCTGGTACTCAGCACAGAAGGGGTGCCGCAGACGGGACCTGCGGTGGGGGAGGGAAAGCAAGGTCCGGCTGAGAGGGAGCGTTTGGCCAAAACTGTCTTCTAGTTGCTTCTACATTCCCAGTGGGTGGGACCAAGGCCACGCAGGGAGTGTGAGGGGAGGACAGTGGTGGGAGGAGGGAGGAAAGGAGAGAGCAGCAGAGCAGGCCAACGAATGACGACGCATCACCCATCCCCTAGGCTACCCAGCCCTCCTCTGAACCTCACACCTCTCCCCCAGCCTAGAACCGGGCAGGGGTGGCCAAGGGGATACGGCTGCTTCACCGACACCAGTATTTAACTCTGGCTCTCCCCATCCAGATCCCTGAAGCCAAGCCCTGTCGCACAAACTATGAGACAGAAGTCTGTCACCAGCGTCCGCAGGTTAATTCAGTTCAGCTGGACTCTGAATGCTTCTCCGGAAACCCTTGATCCCCCTCTGCTGAATGCAGCCCCAAAGCCCACTGCACACGTGTGTGAGGATTCCCTACTTTCTTTAGGTCCCCAGCAACACCCCATCACTCGGAGCACATGAACGAGGGGGCAACGGCCACGTGATGTGAGCGGGCTCCTTCAGAAGCTCCTTGCTCCAGGACTCAAACCCCCGAGTGTTTAGCATCGACGGACCCACAGAGCTTCATTCCATCATCCTACCCTTCTTGCATCTTAAACTTGTTAAATGTGCAGGTTATGAAGAGAAAAAGATATTCCAGATGAAAGAAAGAAGATGAACAAATTACATGAGTAGGAAAGAGCATGGGAGACGCGTGAAAACAGATAAAATCTGGTCTTACTACACAGCAGGGCGTGTTGGAGAGTGACAGAAAACAGAGGGAGGTGGGGAAGGCGGGACAGGCCTCCAGAGTATCCTGAAAGCCCGCGTGGGCTGGTGACTTCTGAACAGGGAACCACTCAGGGTGGAAACAGTACTGAGTGGAGGGCGACCCGGAGCACAGGACGGGACGGGAAAGGAGGGGTCTACACTGAAAACAGGAACGGGATGAGGGGTGGGGGCAGGGAGGGTGGAAGGCAGGAGGGCGAGGCAATCATCCTGACACGTGTAATGAGAGCCTGGTCAGGTGCGGAGGCAGTGAGAAGGAAGACAAGACAAAAGGCATTTCCCTTGGGGCTCCTGGGGGGCTCAGGCAGTTAAGTGCCTGACTCAGTTTGGGCTCAGGGCGTGATCTCAGGGCTTCGTGGGTTCCAGGCCTACACGGGGCTCTGCAATGACAATACAGAACGTGCTTGAGATTCTCTCTCTCCCTCTCTCTCTGCCCCTCCCCTGCGGGCTCTGTCTCTTGCTCAACATAAATAAATAACCTAAAAAAAAAAGAGGCATTTCCCAGAAAGAAGCGGGCAGCACCTGGTGACCGCCGGCCACCGTGGACACACTGCAGCCCGAGCTCTGTGAGGGAGGGGTACGGGTGCTTGGGGATGGAAGGGGCGGCCCTTCACTGGTGACCTCCTTACGGTGACTGCCCTCGGAGGCTGGACAGGGCCATGGCCTCTGAGATCACGTGTTCAGCCCCTTCACTTCATAAATGAGGAAGCAGAGCCTAAAAAGTGCAATGATTTGTCCAAAGTCTCCAAGCCAGTTGCCACAGGCGGGAACCGGAGCCCTGCCTCCCCCGCCTCCGGGCGGCCCTCCAGGCCACACTGCGGCCTCCGGGACAGCCGGCGCTGGGCTTCCCTTCCGCCCACCGACAGGCTGGGCGCCCCCCTCCGCTGACGCAGTTCACCTGTGGCACTTAACCTGACCCAGGGGAGTCCGCTCTTGACCGCGAGGCTTGGGGCTGCCGGGCTGACTCGACCCTGGGGGGGCTCCTGCAGAGGGGCCTGCCTCACCCCTGCACAGCAAGCCCCACTCACACTGTGCTGCGTCTCTGGGCGGTTCCGAAGTTTCCACCAAGTACCAAGGTGAGAGAGTGCACACGACAGAACCCACTCCCAGGATCATTAAAATGACTGTGAAATTAGAGGGCAAACTACTGGCCCTTCCTGCTGCCTTCTCCCCTCCTGTTCCCTCTCGGTGACAGAAGTTGGGATACCGCTGGCCCTTTTGTATTGGAAATCGTAAGCCTTGCGTGTGATTTCCTGGCAAAGCTGCAGTGGTGTTTGGTATTCTTCAGTGTCAGCTCACAGACCTCCGCTGGTAACAGAAAGTCAGCTATAACCTTTCTAGCAAGGCTTCTACATTTCCCCCCCAATGTTCAGTAGTAAAACAGAAGTTCTAAGTAATTTCCCAGTGAACTCTGAGCCTCGACAGACGTTAATGTGAATACAGATTCCCATGTTTTATGGGAAAAGGCACAATTATTTACACACTTTAGCAAGGTATCCATGTTAAAAGAGATATTTAGGGCGGACTGTCCTGGACGATTTGAACTTACTAACAGTTACCTGAATGAAGTCAGCACATAATCCTGAATAACTTTATAACAGAAAAATTTAGTATTTTTTTTTCCCTTCTTGTCATTCCAAAGGGCTACAATGACAAAAAAAAATTTGGGGGGGAAGAAAAACTATAAAATATACCAAACCCTTCCTTGGAGAATATTGACAATTGTGTTTTCAAAGATAAATTTCCAAATGCCAGTCCCCACCATGATGAAAGTAATGCGATTAAGATGTACGCGATTCAGGCACCAAACTCGACCCCTCATTTTATGTTTTCTTCAGTCTTTATAGCCTCATACTACGCACTTTGAGATTTATTATTTTCTACCACATGCTTTGAGCACCTCAAAAGCTTATACTGAGTATCTGTTTGCTTAGCAGCTTCAAGATTCTCCTTTGTGACTAAGTGGCAGGTGCTGTTCAGTTTATTTTCACACACGTAATCTAAGCCCTTGAACTTGGGGTGAGGAAGAGCATTCGGCTTAAAGTTTGGAAAGGAAGGAACTACACAACAGCTTCCTTTAGAACAGCCTGCTTTTTCAGCTTCCTGTATGAAAATAATAATTGTATTTTAATAGGAATTGCTAAGAAACAATGAAGAAATTACAATTAAGTCTTTAGTTAGTTAGGCTTCAAATCCCTTCAAGAGCAAACAATTTCTTCCAGTAATCTGGATATTTAAATCAAGCAAAGAACAGGAAAAGAGACAAGGAAAATAGAAATGTGGTACAAATCTTACAGTGGATTATACACTTTTCGGATTACTATAAGGAGCTCACATTTTCTTTCCTTGAATGACAGGCATTAAGACTTTCCGCTTTAAAAATCCCAAATGTCGAGCTGCTGCATTTAGCAGAGATGATGGGGGGAAGGTTTTCTTTGTTGGTGTAGCTGCTGCTTCCGTTGTTGTGAAACTGTTTTGATTCAAACACACACACATACACACACACACACACACACATTTATTATTAAACACAGCTTTTCAGACTCTAAGCGAAGCAGAGATAATTGAGTATTCTGTTTAAAAATAAGATTAAAACGCATCTGGAATCTGGGACCCGAGGGAAGAGAAGACACCTCGCCGGGGACGGCGCACGGCCCTCTCTGCCACGCACCCCGGCAGTCTGCTTGCACGGCCGGCCCCCGCACACGGATGTCCACGGCTGACACTGCCCAGCCAGAAAGCAGCGTGTCCTGTTCATCAGCTCTGGGTTCTCTGGGGCATCACTCCGCCTGTTAATATCATGGATTTAGAAGTTTCTTATCAAGAGCTGTTGAATGAACTTTGAAGCTCATAATGAAATCCAACCTCTTGTTCTCCCAGTATTCCTGCCTGAATGCTAGCCCTTCATCTTACTCAAGATTCAAGTGTGGGAGACAATTTCATTCCCCTGGGCCATTCAGGCAAGAGCCACGCCGATGGACAAAGCTCTAGACCAACTTTCCTGAATGTTATGTAATCTGCCCTGACCCCACAGCATCCAGCAGCAGACCTAGCAGCTGGGTCACAAATCCGGGGTCCAGGGAAGCATTTGGCCCCGGTCCAAGAGACTGAAGCCGGGCGGACAGCAGCCGAACCCACAGAAAGCTCCAGCATAGCCAGCGCCACAGCCCACTGTTGCAGCCCAGACTCTGTCAAGCAGAAGGCTGTCTGGAGGAGAAGCTGCGGGGAGACTAGAAGGCAGCGGTGGCCCGTGTCCAGAACGAGTGCTCAGGGTTCCCTGTCCCCACCTGGCATCAGACTCTTGGAAAGGACGATGCAGGATGAAGGTGTGCCTCCCTCCAGAGCTCCCAATAACCCTTCCCGCGTCCTCTCCCTGGAGCACCCCGGGCCATACTGCCCCTGACTCTTCTGCACCCTCCTCTCCAGGAACCTCCCCCCCCCCCCCCCCCCCCCCCCCCCCCCCCCCCCCCCCCATGTGCACTTTATCCACTGGTTCACTTTATCTGCTCATGCGCCCATGAGCTCCTCCGGTCAGCAGGGGGAGGAAGGAGCTCCTCCGGTCAGCAGGGGGAGGAAGGTCATCTGCTCATCTCTGTACCTGTCCCTGGTCTCCAGCACAGTATTGGTGCAGGGAAGTCCTCCAGGATCTGCTCCTGAACTTTGTGCTGGCGAGCTGTCAGAGACTGAAATGAAGTCTACCTTCTAGTAGGTTCACTTCCCACCCTCAACCAGGCCTACCTGCTACTCTATGCCTAATGCTCGTTCCTCGTATCTGATCAGAACTACTATCAGAGCAGGATATGATAAACGCCTTCGATCTAAAAGGGAAAAGACAGATATGTGGTTGACCTTTCCTAGTGACCCCACAAAATGATGGGATTTCAATGACCTAGATGTGGATGGGACTCTCGGCTGCAGCCCCGGAAGCATCCCACAGGGCCGCTGCTTCCCTCCCACACACAGCCCGGCTACCGCACAAAGTTGTCAGGTTCGTTTTTCCCCTGAGTCTTCGGCACCGCTGGCTCGGTCTGGCATCTCCAGCCCTGGTTCCCTGGACCCACCTGAAAACAGTGGGCCACACAGACAATGACACTACGTTAAGTAACATGCTAAACAACTGCCTGACGGCCATACGGTACAGCCAGAGTACACGTCCCTTCGTATCTGTCCATGTACAATCCCAACAACGTTGGGAGCTGCCTTGGGGCCGGAGCCATGTGTACTTCTCTACCCTGAGTCCTAGCCAACGCTGAGCACACAGTAGGTATTCAACAGGAAGTTCCAAACAAGATTTGTAATCCAGCAAGCATGGGAAATGTTTTACAAACATACTACCCTCACTGTTACAGAAAGCATCCAAAATTACCACATATCTGGAATGAGCAATGGTAATACTGATGCCGTTAAAAAAGCAACGCACATTTCCTTAAGAGCTTTACTAAATGTCAAACTTTGAGCTATGCCCTTCACTAGACAGTCTCTCATTTAATCCTCGTGAGGTCTGGAGAGGTCTAACACCTCAGTCACACAGTCAACCGGGGCAGTTGGCAGATGGACTGCAGAGAATACTCCACTGGCTCATGAATTCAAATATTTAGCATCCCCCAAATATTTCCTAACAGTATGGCCAAGAAGATGTGGAGCAATTTGAAAGAACTGCTTTAAAATGACCTTTCATCTCTGAACCCAAACCCATGCAGCTTCCTTTGTGGGCACGCCATCTCTGTCCCACCTCCCCATCGGTCAGACAGACTGCGCGCACCTGGACAGGCCCCTCAAGACTGCCCAGCTCCCGCGATGCTCCCACTGCACCTCGCACCCAGTGACGGCTATCGACGGCCCCGCCCTCGTCCCCGTGTCTGATTATTTCCCCATGAGAATCTGAGCTCCTGGCAGCCGAGAACCCGGTCTTCCCATCTGTGTACCCGGGTCTCTAGCCCAGCACCCACCACACAACAAGGGCACGGTCACTGTCTGTCCTTGAACCAGCTGGAGAAGTGGCATTAGGACTCCTAGTTTGCAACACCCATCTTTCACAGCAGATCTGGACCAAGAGCAACACTGTAACTTTCAACTCGATAATTTAAATTTGTCTCCATAGCAACTAGGCAAAGTGCTTCTTACAATACTGAGAAAGGCAAGCTCTAACTTCATGTTCAACTTCACAATCATTTGCTTTTGTTCTTAACATGAAGAGACAGAATGACAGCATTTAACCCTCCGTAACTTCCTCTCTAAGAACACTCCAACTCCACCATTAACAGTAAGTCAAAACTTATTTTTTTCTAACATAACTAGACTGTCATCTCCATTAATAACGAGACAGCGTCTTATTGCTTCCCAAATCGAAAATATCTGTGAGAAAACAGTACATCTAATCAGGGCCATAGCTGTATTTCAGACTCTGACAGACCAGAAGATATAAATGGTGACACTCTATTTTTAAAGTAAACATCACTTCTTTCTGACAGCTGACCTTTTGTAAAAGATGTCATAGACAATTCTAGAAGGGATCAGAGGAGAGACTTCTATGGGCCGGTGTAAAACAGGACCTGACCTGGGCAAGGAGGCGGCACAACACAACTCAAGGCCTCTGTCAGCTCAGCCATTTTAATGCAAAGCAAGGCAAAATAAGTTCAACTTTTCATTTTTAATTAGGCTGCTGAAAGTCTGCCCATTTCCATGATACTAAATTTCAAGTTCTGGGCATTTGTTCACATCGTTTTCTCTTTTTTCCCCTAATGGTTGGTTCCTTCCTTCCACCCTGTCCCTCCAAATCTAAGTATGAGACCTCTAAAAACCCTGGTGGCACCCTGACGGCCCCAAGCTCTTATAAGGAGAACAAAGCAGAGATGTAAATACACCTCATGGACAGGCTAGCTCCGCAACTGTACGCTCTGCTGTAATGTCTTCAGTACGGATGCCGAAGAAACACAGCTGATGACCGCACATCCTCCCTAGAAAAGCAATCCAGGACGGGGGTTATTAAATCCTAAAGGAAAACACCTCATCCGAATTCTAGTGTCCTTCTAAGCTTAGTTAAAAGCCCGTCTTTCTCAAATTTTACTCCTGGAAACAACTGTATTAACAGAAACGATACTCATTTTTTGGTTTGGACGTTTTAGGACAAATAGGATGCTCTGCTTTATAATAGTTGAGAGCTCAGCTACTCAGATGCTGAAGGCTCCCGACAGCCCGAGCCTCCTGATACACCGGAGAGGCAAGACCCGCTGCATGAACAGACTGACAGATTCACGGGCTGTCCTGCCCAGCGCGGAACACGCAGACCTCGGTCCACACTGCACGACCCTCGTAAACCGTGTTTACTCATCAGTGTTTCTGCTGCTTGTGAGCAGCACCGGAGGAGCACGGATTTCAGCAGTAACTCAGGACACCAGGTCATGTGGCTTCCAGAAGTCTCTATCAGAAACTAAAAAATGTTGAAAAGAATGAGAAAATAAACTTGGCCGCAGATTCCAACAACTTATCCGTTTATAGTTCTTCCCGTCTGAATGAGTAACGTTCAGTCTTGTAGGCCAACCCACGGGGCAAGACCTCACACTTCAACATCCTCTGTTCTGTGCCACGTCAGAGTTCACTTGTAATTTGTGCTTTAAGTTTTCATTCTGGCTCGAGAGCACCCTTTGAAAAGATATTACCATCCATTAATCAGGTAGATCATATATGAAAACATTATGTCATCTTGTGGCTGTGTTATTTTCTCTTCCAGCAGCACATCATAGTCTCTGTGCCTCAGCGTCTGGGAACCAGGCAGAACCTGGCCCACGGGAAGTTAAGCACCACGTGACTGACTCGGCACAGCGTGAATTCTCTGTAGCATCCTACAGTACAGAAAGGGGCAGCAGGGGCCAGGTGCCTCTTTAAAACTGCCACTTCTTCGGTTTCAATCATTTCGATTTCAGCACCTAATTTACCGCAGCTTTGCTGGACTGGCTTTGTGAAGGCATTAGAAGTGGACTGACTGTATTTGTAGCCAATTGGCCTGTGCGCCTAGGGTAAGAGCGTAGCTACAGTACGATAAGATCCCATTCTGATCACAGGGAAAATGGGACTCCATGGAGGTATCCCAGGTTCCCAAAAAGTCCGTGCACCTAATAAGCACAGGGTAATACCACAAAGGGTGTCAATTACACCAAGAAAACCCCTCAGCTCATTCTTCTAGCTCAAACGTTCCCTAAGTGGAAAAAGAGAGAGAAAGAGGAAGAGGGAGAGATTCAAAGACAGAGATGAGTGAAGGGAATGTGGAAGAAGAAATACCTTTATTAGATAAACCCTATGTCCTTACTCTCTGAACATGATGCATCAAACTTAACATTTCCTGTATAACACAATCTCCCTCAGCACCTTGGTTTTTTTTTAATGTTTGTTTATATTTGAGAGAGAGAGAGAGACAGAGAGTGAGTGAATAGGGGAGGGGCAGAGACAAAAGGAGACATAGAACTCGAAGCAGGCTCCAGGCTTGGTGCTGTCAGCACAGAGCCCGATGCAGGGCTTGAACTCACAAACTGTGAGATCATGATCTGAGCTGAAGTCAGAGGTTTAACCCACTGAGCCACCCAGGCACCCCTCCCTGAGCACCTTTTTAATCTGGAGTTCTGCTGGTTGCGGGGATACGGAGATGATTAAGACCAATTCCCTGACTTTAAGGTTAGCAAGACAGACAAAAAAGCCACTCAGTCACAACACAGTGTGGTAAGGAATATTAGATGAGACCAAGGTGTTATGGGAAAGAGGAGGGCGTCTTTAACACAACTGGGCAGGAGGACTGGCAAAGAAGCTAAATCTTTTTTTTTTTTTCCTTTTTTAATTTACATCCAAGTTAGCATATAGCGCTACAGTGATTTCAAGAATAGATTCCTTGATGCCCCTCACCCATCTAGTGCATCCCCCCCTCCTACAACCCTTCCAGTAACCCTTGTGTGTGTTTCTGTCCCTCTCCCCATGTTTATATTATTTTTGCTTCCCTTCCCTTATGTTTATCTGTTTTATATCTTAAAGTCCTCATATGAGGGAAGTCATATGATATTTCTCTTTCTCTGACTAATTTCACTTAGCATAATACCCTCTAGTTCCATTCACATAGTTGCAAATGGCAACATTTCATTCTTTTTGATTGTCGAGTAATACTCCAGTGTGTGTGTGTGTGTGTGTGTGTGTTATATGCATATCTCCTGACCCACTCATCCATCGATGGACATTGGATGGACATTCCGTACTGTGGCTATTGTGGAAAGTGCTGCTATCAACACCGGGGTGCATGTGCCCCTTCGAAACCGCACACCCGTAACCCTTGGATAAATACCTAGTAGTGCAACTGCTGGGTCGTAGGGTAGTTCTATTCTCAGTCTTTTGAGGAACCTCCATACCATTTTCCAGAGCGGCTGCACCAGTTTGCATTCCCGCCAACAGCACCAAAGAGATCCTCTTTCTCCACATCCTCGCCAACATCTGTTGTAGCCCGAGTTGTTAAAAGAAGCATAATCGTAAAAGAACAAGATATGGAAAGGATAGGAAGGGGGGGGCATTCCAGGCGGAGAGAGGGGATACGTAAGTGCTCTACTCCAATGCTTTTTATCACCGATATCCTCCACCTCATCTCCTCCTTTAACCTGAAAACGAAAGCCCCCAAGCGGAGGAAAATGGACATTCTGGAGTACACATCATGAGAATGCACACATACATGCTGTGGGAACGTTTTACAAACATGAAAACGTGTCATGAGAAGCAGCAACATTTGTTTTTGCGCATATTGTTTGCCGGACACCTTGTTACAAAGTTTGAGACCAAACATAACTGAAGTGCTAACAGGTTTAAAAAAAAATTTTTTTTAATGTTTATTTATTTTTGAGAAAGAGTAACACAGCGTGAGGTGGGGGAAGGAGAGAGAAAGAAAGAGGGAGACAAAGCGTGAGCGGGGGAGGGTCAGAGAGAGGGAGACACAGAAGCTGAAACAGGCTCCAGACTCTAAGATGTCGGCACAGAGTCCGACACTGGGGTTGAACTCACGAACAGCAGGATCATGACCTGAGCTGAAGTCGGACGCTTAACCCACTGAGCCACCAAGTTTTAACAGGTTTTAAAGCAATTATAAATGCATGAAAATCAGGTGCATTTGTTTAATTAGAAAAAAACATATAATCCTAAAAATAGATGAAGCGGATGAGGTTGGAGTCACTCTGGAAAACAAAAACTCTAAATTAAGTAGATTCTTATGTCCATGTGACTCAATTGTGTCCTTGAGTCCTTGAGAAAGGGAAAATGGTTCCCTAGTCAAATAGTTTTAAACATTTACTAAATGCTAACTCATACATTTTCTCATTTAAACCACAACCAGAGGAAAAGTGTCTTCAAGCTGAGCTCCTACTTAGTATAAAGGAGGGAGGCAGGATTAGAATCCAGTTTTTCTGACTTAAAGTCTGGGCACCCTTACAAACTAGACACTTAATCCCACTTAATCTCATCGCTGTTTTCTCCTCTCAAACACTAATTCTGGGAAACAAACTGTTAAAGGAATAGTTTGCTCTTTCAACCATAAATTATTTTTAAATGCTCAGGTTCACAACAGCCCCTCTGCCCCCTTTTAAGAGAAACTAAAATAATACACAGCATAACTCTTCGCCCTCAGGGCCATTTGAAAACAACTCCTCTGTTTCTTTCCCCTTTGTTTCTTCCATGCTGACCCCCAGCCCGCCAGTGCTGCCCTGGCAAGCAGTTACAGTGAATTTCTCAGAACCCCGAACGTAGTACCGTGATTCAGACTGGAGACCAACTTAACCTTCTTCCATGGACACTGACACCATGTCATTACAGTATGCTGGTTTCACTCCATTTATAAAAGAATTATACAATATATAAAATAATTCTACAGTGAAGCTTGAATGATAAGTTAATGATAAATAAAGGAGACCAAGTCTGCAGCGAGATGCTGACATAATAACCCTTTAGAACAGCCCCCCATCCTGCCCCCAGATCTTCCTCCTGTTCAACAGTCATCTCGGCGGCAACGCCTACCACCGCTGTCACAGCTCTCGTCACCATGACCACTGCCAACGGTCCATGGAAATGAAAGGCAGGTTTGTCAATTAAACCCAAGGGCACATCTGCTGCATACAGACTTACTCCTAGAACATCCTCACTCATTTTTCAGAATATGGCAACCACGAAGGAGGTCTGCAAGCAAAGCAAAATAAACCTTAGGAACTACTACTTAGGATTTGATGTCATAGATTTATCCTAGACTTCAACAAAGTAAGAGGACTCAGTCATCAAATTCTCTAGAAAGGCTCTCTCATCCCAGTCTTCACAGGCTAAATCTCTTTGCACTCTTACCTGCCTGTGCCACAGCACTGATGACCCTGCAAGGTAACAGACACAAGGCTGTGCCTATTAACTGTGACTCTCTCAACTTCTTGGAGCCTCAGTATCCTGTCTTGAGGAGGAAATAGTTTAAAGGAAGACCTTAATGGAACCATACTGTATACAATTAGAAAAATCTAACAAAAGAATAAACTAATGAAAGTTACAAACACCGAGAGAATAAGCAGAAGAAAGGAAATAATGAAGATCAGAGCAGAAAATCAGTGAAATTTTTAAAAAAGAAAAATGAGGGAAACCAAAAGTTGGTTCTTTGAGAGGATAAAAAAAAAAAATTGATAAACTTCCAGCTGAACAGCTCAGAAAAAAAGAGAGAAGATACACATCACCAGTATTAGGAATGAGAGAGGCACCATCCCCATATAGAGCCCAAAGATATGAAGAAGATAAGAAGAAACTATTATGAAAAACTTCATGGCAGTAAATTCAACAATGCAGATGAAAGAGATGAATTCTTTGAAAGATACAAAGTACCAAAACCCACTCAAAAAGAAATGAGTACCTTGAACAGCCATAGATCTATTTTAAAAATAGAATGTGTACTTTAAAACCTCCCCTCAAAGAAAAGTCTCGATCCAGATGGCCTTACTGGTGAATCCTAACAATTAAGGAAAAAAATAGTACCAATTCTATACAAATTCTTTCTGACAATTGACAAGGGGGAAATACTTGCCAACTTATTTTATGAGGCCAGCATCAACTTGGCGCTACAGCTAGACACATTATAAGAAGCGATCCTGTCCCTCATGAACACACATGTAAAAATTCTAAACAGGGGCGCCTGGGGGATTCAGTCGGTTGAGCATCCAACTTCAGCTCAGGTTATGATCTCGTGGTTCATGGGTTCCAGCCCCACATCAGGCTCTGCGCTGACAGCTCAGAGCCTGGAGCCCACTTCAGATTCTGTGTCTCCCTCTCCTGCCTATGCTCCCTCTCTCTCAAAAATAAAGACTAAAAAATTTAAAAACAAAATTCTAAACAAAATTTTAGCAAATCAAATTCAACAATATATAAAAAGGATAATACATCATGACCCAGTGGGGTTTATCCCAAGAATGCAAGGCTGCTTTACTGTTCAAAATATACTCAATGTAATTTGTCATATTAACAAACTAATAAATTAAAACCATATGATCTTCCCAATAAATGCGGGAAAGGTTGTAACAAAATCCAAAGCCCATTTCTGATTAAAAAAATTCTTACCAAACTCAGAAGAGAACTTCCTCAACCTGATAAAGGGAATCCACAAGAAATTCCTAACATCACCCTTCATGGTGAAAGACTAAATGACTGCTAAGACAAGGATGTCCACGCTCACCTCTTCCTCCAACATTACACTAGAGGTTCTGATGAGTGAAGGAAGAAAAAAGAACAGGCATCCACATTACAGAAGATGAAATAAAACTGTGTTTTTTCAAATATGACATTGTTATTTACGTGGAAAAATCCAATGGACTTCACAAAAAAGCCAGAACTAATAAGTGAGTTCAACAAAGTTTCAGGATATAAGATTTATATACCAAACTGAAGTTATATACAAAACTGTATTTCTATCCTAGTAATGAACAACTTTATATTGAAATTTGTAAGACTACCACTTATAATAATGCCAAAGAATATGATATACTTAGGGATAGAACTTGACAAAAGACACCCAAGCTCTCTACTTTAAAATGTTGCTGAGAAAAATTAAAGACATATATAAAGAGAAGTCACATGTTCATAGGTTGGAAGACCCACTATTGTTAAGAGGTCAATTCCCTCCAAACTGATAATACAGTTTCAATGTAATCCCAAACAAAATCTCAGCAGGCTGTTTTATATAAACTGGTAGGCTGATTCTAAACTTCATATGCATATGCAAAAAAAATCTGAATAGTCAAAACAACCTTAATGACAAGAATTTGGAGGACTAACAATGCCAAATTTCAAGACTTATTATAGAGCCAGAGTAATTAAGACAGTGTGGGACAAGCATAAAGGTAGACAAATAGATCAGCGGAACAAAGGATCCCAAATAGACCTACATTTACGGACAACTGATTTTGGCAAAGGTGCAAAGGTAATTCAGGAAAGAGAGAATGGTCAGTTCAACAAATGGTACTGGACCAACTAGGTCTCCACATGCAGACAGCATAAACTCGGATCCACACCTTGCACCATATGCAAAAATTAAGTCAAAATGGATCAGAGAGCTAACTGTAAAATCTAAAACTATAAAACACCTACAAGAAAACACAGGAGATAATATTGATGACCTAGGATTAGGTAAAGATTTCTTAAATATGATACCAAAAGCATAACCCGTAAAGAACAAACTGATAAACTGAACTTCATGAAAATCAAAAACATCTGCTCTTTGAAAAATATTGTTAAGAGAATTAAAAGACAAGTCAGACTGAGAGAAAATATTAACAAATCATATATCTGAAAAAGAATCCATACCCAGAATATATAAAGAATTCTCAAAATTCAATAATAAAAAAACAATCCAATAAATGACAAAAAGATTTGACATTTCACAGAAAAATGACCAATAAGCACAAGAAAATATGCTCAACACACGAGTCATCTGGAAAACGCAAATTAAAAACACAAAAAGATACCACTGCATGCTTATTAGAATGGCTACAATGAAAAAGACTGACCACACCAACTACTGACAGATGTGGAGCGACTGGAGTTGTGATGCACTGTTGGCAGGGAATGCAAAAGGATACAACAATATGAAAAAAATTGGTCAATTCTTAAGAAGTTACACATACACCTACCATCTGATCCAGCCATCCCACTGCTAGGTATGTGCCTAAGGAGAAAGGAAGCATATGTCCATACAAAGACTGATAAATAAAATGTTCAGATAGGTTTTATTTGTAACAGCCATAAATTGGAAATACCTTAATGGCCATCGACCGTGAAAAGATATGTAAACGGAAGCATATCTGTATCTCTCAGCAAGAAAAAAAAAGGCATAAACTATTGATACACTCAACAATATGAACAAATCTCCAGACGGTTATGCTGAGTGAAACGAGAGATACTATGAAAAATCTACTTCCATAAAAGCCTACAATAGGCAAAGTAATCTATAGTGACAAAAAGCAGATCAGTGGTTGCCTGGAGACGGGGCAAAAAGGTGTGAGGGGAGGGCTCCAAAGGGGTACAAAGACACTTCTGCAGTTAGGGATATTTCCATTATCCTTACTGGGGTGATGGTTTCAAAGATGCATACGCACGTCAGAAGTGATGACATTTAAACCTGTGCCATTTATTATGTGTCAATTATGCCTCAATAAAGATGGGGGGACGTTAACTGCCGAAACTTTGTAATATCCATTTCAAATTGTCCTTTTTTCAACGGCCTACTAAAAATCTTTCATTGTAGCAAAGCAACTGACTTAACTGCTTTCCTGTGACCTTTCCTCTATATAAACAGCACTGTAAAAGTAAATTACTATTGGATGGAAAAGTGAACCAACTGGTCTCCCTGGATTGCACAGCGGTCTGTTTACTGGCTTCAAATGAAGCCTGAATGTTTAGCTCAACTACCAGTACTGAATGCTGGTCACTTAATACTGAAAATATTATTACCACGAGCCATCCTAGAGCAATCCATTAATTCAAATAAAGATTTACTGCACAGGTACTCTGTCTGTGCAGCACCAAATTACAAAGCCATTCTGCACCTACACTGGGAATGATCAGTAAGGTTTTAGTCATTGTATTTAAATAACACAACAAAAGAACATCGATGCAAACAGGCTGATCCTTCTAACACAAAGATAATAAATGCTAGTGATAAGATTATTAAAGAATTCTACATCGGCAATTTAGAATATTCCAGAATAACGCTATCTCTGGAAACCTAAGTGAATTCAGGACAAATACGCGCCAAGTACTCATACACAGCTGGAAGACCGGAGCCTGTCAGCTACAAGAGATCCTGCCGGCCTGAAGACATAAAGAGATGTGAAAAACTAAGGTAGACAGCGACAGAGAAAGACAAATACCGTATGATTTCACTTCTATGTGGAATCTAGAAACAGACGAAGAAAACAGACTCTTAAATACAGAGAACTGGTGCTTGCCAGAGAGGAGGTGGGTAGCGGGATGGGTGAAGTAGATGAAAGGGATTAAGAGGTAGAAACTTCCAGTCATAAAATAAGCCCCGGGGATAAAACGTACAGCACAGGGAATATGGTCAGTAATACCGTATGGGGACACGTGGGGACTGCACTGTCCGGTGAGCCCTGAGTAAGGCACTGGACTGTTCGACCGATATGCTGCACGCCTGAGACCAACACTGTACGTCAATCATTCTTCAATAATAAAACGAGGTAAGCAGGTCCAGCGTGATTTAGATAAAAAACCTAACAGCTAGAAAGCTCTAAGTAAATTCTCTCACTGCTCACATCAAAGAGAACAAACACACTGTGCCATAGTGTATACTCTACAGTCAATCGCAGAGAATTCTGCGCTAACTGCACCAAGGATGGGAATTACGTCGGACAGAAAACGTAAACTTACTTACTCATCACAAATAAAATCCAGTGGGTCCATACCTCCTGCCACAAATACAGGACATTTTACAGCTCACCAAGGCTATCCATTTGAAAACCTTTGGCTCTCTTTTTTCCCCTGCAGTGGTACTTCTCTTTTAGGCTTTTTCTATAAAAGGATCCAATAAACTCATGCAAAGGCCATGAAAATCAACCAATACCCCTCGTTAGGGATAACTGTCGATGACATCATGCTTCACATCCCCTTAGAAACTGTCATTCCCTTCCTAAAATCTTCAGGTTGCCTCCAAACTGTCATGTTTTTATTCTCAAAGGAACAATTTTACTAAGTGATAAGCTTTTAGTGAATTTTGACTGACATAAGGATTCCTTGTCACATGTTCTAAACACATCATACCCAGATTTATACCCACATTAAACACTGCTAATCCCCTAAACACTCTGTTATCGTAGCATTCCAGGCCAGGTTCTGCAAGCATAGTTTGTAAATATTCTTATTCCCGTGGAAAAGCAATAACCATTAAAACAACAGATGAAAAAACAAACCAGTATTCAGTCATTTTACCTTCTGGTTTTTGTTTTTCAGACTTTTAAACAGAAAATGGTTCCCTTTTAGGTAAATTTGTTAAGAGGCACCAAAATGCAGTCACATTCAACTGCTGGTCATTAGCAAAAAGTCCCCATTATGGAACTCTCCAAGCTCACTTCCAGTAGCTAAATATCTATTGTCAATAAAATGTTGAAATGACACCTGCTGACCAAATCTGTGTTTTTTCAGGACATCTCCGCTGTCAGTCATGCCCTAGTATTACATTTGCCTTTGCAGGAAAATGTCCCATCACCTAACGTCTGCCGGTAACAGGCCAAGCGCCATGCTAACGCTTCTCTGCGACGTTTCCACTCACCCTCACACCAACGCGCTGACGGAGCATTTTCCACAGGTGTACAGTGTGCAGAACCTTAAGAACTTGCTCAGTGTCACAGAGCTGACTGCCATTACTAACAGCTCAAAGATCTCTGCCCCTTTAGCAGCAAGCCTCCCAAGCCAGGCCCCAAGTGGGACCACACTCGCCTGGGAATATAGACTCCTCTAACTATGAGCACTTGGCATTTACGTATTCTTACAGGTGAATCAAACCGTACTGGATTGTATGCCTTAGTAAGGAAGAGAAACAAGGTTGGGAAAGAACGAGGTGTCTTTCACGCTTTGGCTTTCATTAGCCTTGGTACCATTATCATGCAAAGTCAGGCAAGGTCTCTTTCGTAAGAAGACAAGACTGTTGAACAACTATGGACTAGCCCCAGTAGGAGCGTGTTTATTGGCTCTGACGATGTGTAAAGTGGTTAAATGCTTAACACAATTATGATTTAAAATCCTATCAGTGCTTATCACACAAGCAAGTAATTTGGTATAAAGTTGTAACAAATTGGATAGATGAATGAGTAATTCATCCTTCATCCCTCCTAGGTTTTGACATTTCACTAATGACAACACGGAAGAGTGGTTTCAAATGGTAATCCTGGAGCTCCTGTGAGGCCCTGGTCCAGCCTTCCACAGCCCTCTGAAAATAACCTATTTCCCACACTGGGGGTTCATGGATAATACATTCATAAAAGAAGTCTACAAAACACAAACTCCCACCCTTACAGAAACTCTGCACACTATTTTGCTATCTTTGAGATGTAGAGTAAAACATCCTTAAATTCAGGCTTCACTGACACAGGAGCAAGGGCTGGTTGAATAGCTTCTGCATTCTCTGTGTCTAGTAAGAAAGACGATTCGTAGAGAAGATAATGAGCAAGACTTGCATCTACTTAAACGACAGAAACTAGAGCTGAAGCACATCAGAAAAGTCTACTTACACACAGAATGCATATAATTACTTGGAATCACTTCACAGATTCTTCAGAACTGCTAGGCACCGTATCAGCCTAAACTCCCACACATTTACTCAGAAGTGCATTTCAACTGTTTTATTCTTCCCATACCTCAAATTTGTCCCCTAATAAGCCTGAATCTAGCTAGAGAGAGGACATTGGGATTTCTCCTCGCCCCATTATTTATTTAATACTACTTGTTGAATCAGTCATCGGAAAACCTCAAATTAAAAGAGTGGAAATCCGGTCTCTGGGAAAGTGATCTTGTCCTTTTAGGTAACGCAGTAGAGGAGTGACCACAAGCCCAGTGACGAGTGCATGACGGACGCAGCCGTCTCTCTTCAGGGCCGCACGTTCACCACTGTCCGTAAGAGCAGCTTACTCCCGGCTGGACACCCCGGCTGTGACTTACCTGTTCTGAATGGCTACCCTGGAAGAACCAACTAGTAAAGAATGAAGCTAATACCTCTTAAAGAATAAAATCATTTCAGAATACAGACTACACTGTACTACAGCAGATGCATTTTAACCATTTTTTTCCAGGAGGTGATAAGGGATGGCTGGAGAAATTAACATTCTTTCATTCTGGCTCTGTAAATGGGTTTCAAAAGGGATACAATTTCCAGGCATCTAGGGTCTCGATGCATAGATTTTTTTCCCCCATGTAATTAATAACTTTCAATGTAGTTAATAACGTAGGCAGGAAATTAAACCTATAGTATTGACCTCATTATCATTAAAATCCAAAACATGCTGTTTCCCAGTCTTGGAGCAGCTTCAGTAAAATTCAGAATACACCAAGTATTAGCATAGTGGGCATTTGTTCAAACTCCTATGTGAAAGAATAAGCATTAATCTATAAGCCAAAAGAAAATCATCTGAGTTATAGTTTACATATGTATCCATTAACATATACTTACATATACATGTACCCTACAATAATTTTTAAAACTGCGATGCTGTGAGCTACTCGGTTTGAGCTCGAAGAGAGAAATACTCTATTAATTGACAACTCTGCTTAAAAGACACTGGCCTGGGGCGCCTGGGTGGCTCAGTCAGTTGAGCGTCTGATTCCTGATTTCGGCTCAGGTCATGATCTCACAGTTCATGGGATCAAGCCCCTCACTGGGCTCTGTGCTAACAACACGGAGCCTGCTTGGAATCCTCTCTCTCCCCTCCTCTCTCTGCCCCTCCCCTGCTCACTCTCTCTCTCTCTCTCTCTCTCTCAAAATAAGTAAGATTAAAGCAAAAAAAAAAAAAAAAAAGACACTGGTGTGCATTCATTGTCTGGCAAATTTAGTTAAAGTTCTTTAATGAAAAACTAAGTAAAAACGCTCCTATCTCCACTGAGGGGCTGTGGGGGAGAGGAATCTAGGCAATAAAGACACTTAAAAATATATGCAACTTCTGATAGTATCTTCTCATATGGCAGGGTGATAAGAGGGTGTTCAGCCTACAAAAGTAATACAATTGTATTTATGTCTTAAAATGAAACAAACCACCTCTCCCAAGTGTGAACATAATACAACTAATTATATAAACATGCCGATGTTTTTCTAATATTTAAATAATAAAAATTACAGCATATTTAAGCTACCAGTGGTGTGGTTTTCCCGAATACAGAGGAAAGACAGAGTTGGAAGCACATTCACCTCAAAATTAAAGGGTAAAAAACCAAAGTCAAATTCCATGTTTAGCCTGGTGTTCCAATGGTTAGTAAGAGATAGAAATCAGGAGTCAGATTTCAAGATGCCAAGATCTAAAATCTGCAATTCATTTAATTTTTCTTTAAAAGATGAAACTAAGTTAACATCTGCTATTCAGAATATAAAATACAAAGGCTTGATGCGAACTGAATTCTGACTTTTAAGGTGAACTTCCAGTCCTTTTCCATTCACAAATACAACTTGATTTATTAAGTTCCCTGCTTTGTATCTCCAGAATTGATCAAAGCACATTTTCTTAGTACAATCTGTATTGTTCCAAGTGTTTTATAAACATCTTTTGTGAGAGTTTACAGGAGTGATCTGAAATCACATCCAAGGTTTCATCCTATGCGTCAGTTATTCTTAAAAGAAAATAGAATCTCCGTCTTTATCACCTTTATTTCCTGATCTATCACAAATCTAATTCCAATCTGTCTTGGAATTTGAAAAAAGTCATTGGTAGGGTTCTCAGTAGAAATGACTGGCATTAATTAAATACTAGGCAGGGCCAAGGGGGGAAGGCACAATATCATTACGTGGACATGAAAACTGCAAGTCCAGCAAGTATCCGAACTTCCACACAAGTCCTCAGTCGGTAAGGACAGCTCTCAGGCCTCGTCTACACACAGCCCTACACTGACACCCTGACATCTGTACTCCCTGTCCTCAGCTGCCTGCTGGACGGACATGTCCGCCTGAATGCATCCATTCACATAGGCACTTGCTGAAAACCGACTACAGGCCGAGCACATTATGGTAAGCTCTGGAGATTCTCAGCAGAGAAAACAGCCAGTCCTGTCATCATGGGGCTTCTAACTGTGAAGGAAGCCAAGCCAATCAAACAATCATAAAAATACATAACATACAAGCTGTGATTAGTCCTATGGACCAGTCTAAGGTAGTCTAAAACTGAACTGAGCCCTTACTGGATGGAAAGGCTGCCTTCACAGGTTACCAAAGCCACACATGTGGGAAGCATTCTTGACCCTCCCTTCCCGCTCAGATCTTCCGTCCCAATCTCCGGTCCTGCCTGTATTTCCGAAGTTTCTGTACGTGACTGGCTCTGCCTGGCGTAACCTTTCCCTACGTCTTCTGGGAAGTCCCAATGTGACGGTGGTACAAAGTTCCAACCGAGATGCCCTCCAATGAAGGCACAAAACCCAAGACAACAGAGCCCCTGGGATTTTACCAACTAAAGCTAAAAGGGAGAAGCTCTTTTTTCCTCTTAGTTGAAGAGTGTGAAGACTGCCCCGTCCGGTGGAGAAGCTGGAGGCAACAGACACAGGAGGCCCAGAGTCCCTGTGAGAATGAGTACCATTTCCAACCCTTCAGGCCCCTGAGGTTGTCCTGGTTTCTACAGCATTTCATTCCTTTTGGATCTTCTCCAGGAACCTTCTAATTAATCCCCCTTGTAACTTAATATAGTGTGAGCACAGTTTCTGTTACCTGTAGCCAGGATTCCTAAGAGCTTCTAAACATTGCCAGCCTGTGACTTACCCAGCTCTGCCAAGAATGCCCTAGTTCAGGGCCTCACAAACTCTCACCTGGACCCGCCGAACAGCTTAGTGGGGCCTCTGTGCCCAGTCCTGCCCTCTGCATCCGGCATTCCCAGTACAGTCCGCCGGCAGAGTGATCGCAGTGCCCTCCTCAGGCCGGAGACTTCAGTGGCTCTCCTTATTATGGACAAAATCTAAATTTCTCAGAGGATACACCTAACTCTCTACAATCAATTTCCTCTACAGCCAAGCGACCGTTACTCCCTCCTTCACGTTTTATGCTCTGATTACGCGGACCGCCGTAGACTTCAGCTTAGACAAAGAGACAAACACGCCGCGCGCACACAACACGCACCATGCTGAACTAATTGGTACGTAGGATATTTTCCTCCCTGAAAACTTTGAAAATCTGAAGATATTAAAGAAAAGTCATTTTCTTTAGGCTCAGTTCTAGTCATCAAGTCATCACACCCATCACACCTACATCTACATCTCATTGTATCAATAATCCTAAACGTGGCTGCTGCGCAATGCCTGGCACCAGGCCACAGGGCACACATGGCAGCAGCAACCAGGACAGAAAAGTGCTCATCGCCGAACCGTCTTTGTGGACGGAGCACAGTGTCTACTCCTCTGTGACATGCTCCCACCCAGAGGGGAGTCCTCCCTCCTCCTTTCTGGATCCCTTCTCCGTCCGCTGCGAACACTCCTCGCACGGCACCTGCGCTCTTGTTCCTGAGGACGGAGCCGCACTGCACTTAACCTCTGGCTCCTCAAACCCAGTCCAGTGCCCCGTGCCTGCAAGACACTCATGAATGTTCACAGCAGGACGCACACATTCTGAGCCACACGGAACCCCAAAAGGCAACTTTCTAATTAAAAGGGGAGGGCACTTTGGTATTAGGCTAAGAAACTTTGTCTTCTCACACTGAATTTGTAGAAAATAATTGATATTTAATGCCTCTGACTCACTATACATAGTCAACTAGTTGACCACTTAATTTTGCACCAATTTTTTACATTGGAGAGGTCTAGAAAAAAGGTATGATTTTTTAACATATAGAAAAGTTCAGAGGGAAGACCACATAAGCAACCAAAATAAATTATCAAGTCATTAAAATAATTTATTAAAATAAATAAATAAATTGGATTTCCTCCAAATTCAAAACTTTTTGCCTCAAAGAAGAAAGTGAAAAGACAATCCATGAAATGGGAAGAAAACTGTACAATTTGTATTTTTGATAAGGATACTTGTGTGTGCGTGTGTGTATGTAGGATACATAAAGAACTCTTACAATCCAACAATAAAAAGACAACCTAATTTTTTAAATGGGAAAAGAATGTGAATCTGTGTTTCTCTACAGAAGATATACATGTGGCCAACGAGCACATGAGATGTTCCAGATCCTTAGTCACTCGGGCAAATCAGAACTACAACAAGAAACCACTTCACACTCTTTGGGATGACTACTCTGAAAACAGCAACAACAGAAAACATGCTGGCCAGGATGTGAAGAACTTGGACTCCTTCAGCACTGCCGATAAAAATGCAAAATGGTGCAGCCACTTTGGAAAAAAGTAAAGCATAGCGTTACCGTAAGCTCAACGACTCTACTCCTAGGTCTACATCCAAAAGAAATGAAAACATACATCTACCCAAAAACTTGTACATGAATGGTGAAGGAAATTATTCCCAACAGCCAAAACATGGAAGACACCCAAATGCCCATCACTGGAAGAATAAACACAATATGGCATATCTATGCAATAGAATACTATGTAGCTACACAAAAGAATGCAATTCTGAGGCACGGACAGCTCAGGAGAGCCTCAGCGACATGCTCAGCGAAGGAAGCCGGCACGAAAGGCCCACACCGTAGGACTCCGTTCCTATGACATCGCCCAAACAGGCAAATCCACAGACACAGAAAGTAGCTCCGTGGTTGCCGGGGGTTGGAGGGAGGGAAGAGTGATGAGAGACTGCCAGTGGGGAGCGGTATTCTTTCTGGGGTGATCAGAGTGTTCTGGAATTAGAGACGGAGGATCGGCGCAAGCTCTGGGCATACTGAAGTCCATGAAACTGTGTGCTTCCAACATTCTAGCTGAAATGTACGGTATGCGAATGATATCTCAATAGAGCTGTTACTGAAAAAAGTGACTGCACAAAATCATATAGTGACACCTCTGTGCAGAGGCCTGGCTGAACCGCTCTGCCCGCTAAGGATAACCTGTTGTAAAAACCACAACTATCTGTTCAGAGGAAGAAATGATTTCTTTTCCTACCATTAGATCCCCACAGTGACCAACCATACAACCCAATCCAAAGGAAAAAGAGGAAAGAACAAAAAAGCACACAATTTGCAATTTTCTGGCAGGTACGAAATGGAACTAGTGAAGACTGAACAAAAAAAAAAAAATGTTTAGCAGCACTGCTTGCTTCCCTTTGATTACACAAATTTAAACAAGTCCAAGTCCTTTTTAACTCATGAAAAAATGAAAAACAAGCATTCCCTCCTGTAACAAAATTAACATCCCACAGAAGGTCTGTTTGTACTTGGCCGTCATGAACCTTTCATCTCCAAGCGCTGCTAAATTAAACAAGCCTATGCTGTATTGAACACAGCGAGCCAGACACCCTGGCAGGCTCCTAGCCTCATCAGTTGATGCTGAAGAGCGGTCGACATAAAGTGATGGTGGCGATAAGGTAGCCTCCTCTTTGCTCTGTCCATAGAGACGGGTCTCTACAATGGGGAAGCACCCTAATGACTGTGAGGCCCTTTCCTCTGCTGGCGTGTAGAAGAAGAGAGACCACTTCGGAGCGAGAGACATATGAATTCAAGTCATTGTTGTGTTTTGTTTTTTAACATACTAGCTGAGCGCCCAAGGACAACTTTCCTAACGAAGGCATTCTGTGCTCTAAAACCGGGTGATTAGATCTGTCCTCAGAGGGCTGTAAGGTCAAACGTGGGAATGCCCAATGCTCCGTATGCAAACCCCCACCACAGCTCATTTTAGAGCTGCTATCATAGCATAAGTCATTGACATCGGCCACCCTTTTGCTACTCTGAGGACATCTAAACAACCAGAAGATCCTCTGAAGATTTCATATCAAATAAATTACCCTCTCCCAAAGAACTGAAAGGAAGAAAGCCATCAATAACATCTGCTTTAAATGTATTAAATCAGGGCATGACACAAAGCATTCATTCACCTAAAAGGTATTTAAAAGTACTGAACTGAGTGAGACACACCAAGAGAAACACGTACTATTAGGGAGAAATGCCTATTTTTTAGTGCAATAATTGGTAACCTTTCTGTAAAGATTGATGCCATCTGATTATAATTCCCAAGTGTCAGTAATCAGTTCTTGAGGCAAAAGAAAAAGGAAGTGGGATGGTTTCAAGCACTCCAGAAAAGACGTAGGAGGATATCCTTTTCCAGTGACGGCAATTAATGTTTGAGTGATGGCTGCTAGAACATTCCGACTGAAAAACTTTGTCACATCAGAAGAGACTGAAATCGGGGCGCCTGGGTGGCTCAGTTGGTTAAGCGTCCAGCTTCAGCTCAGGTCACAATCTCATAGTTTGTGGGTTCGAGCCCCACGTCGGGCTCTATGCTAACAGCTCAGAGCCTGGAGCCTGCTTCACATTCTGTGTCTCCCTCTCTCTCGGACCCTCCCCTGCTTGTGCTGTCTCTTTCTGTCTCTCAAAAATAAATAAAAAACAGGAAAAAAAATTAAAACAAGAGACTTAAATGTATTTTTAAAAAGACTTACTGGGTTTAACAAACACAAACATGACCGTCACCATGAACGGGGCATCCTCTCTGAACAAACCAAACGGGCACGAAGGCAAAGCTCCCGTATCGGTCACCACGCCGCTGGGACAGGATCAGCCACACTCCCGGGCTGGAAGTCTACCAGGAGAGTAGCGGACTCTGCAGTAACAGACAGGAGTCAGACTCCCTCTGCCCAGCTCCAGACAAATGTCCATCAAGCCCAACACGAGACCAAGCTTCCAGCATTGCCTGGAGATTTCTCAAGAACGATGGACCATTCAGAGGCTGGAGATTTCCCGAGGGAGTCTCTCCAGGCCCGATGCTCATTGTGGAACTTGAGGCCCAAAGCGGCCGCTCTCCGCCCTTCTCCGCCTCACAGGGTCAGGGTAATAATGCCTCTGTGAGAGAGCACCTCCGGGGTGCACCCTGCGGAAGTCAGCCCGGGCGCCCCCTAGGGACCCGCGCTGCACAGAAGCACCTCAACATCTCTCCTCAATTCCTGCAGTTCCACACTCCGCCCGGCCCAGGAAACCATTTCATCTGAAGAGTCCTCCACCACAAACACTGGCTATGAAGACACAGCTTCTCCTCTTTCCAACTTTCCAATCAAATAGCCACTTACACTGCCAGTCTAAACTTTAAGCTCTTTGCCTAAAATAGGAAGAAACTGTTACAAATGCACAAAATCCAACCCATTAAATGTGTAAGAATGTGGTAAAATCTGTTTAAATACAGTATAACAATTTCTGCAAATGCAGTTATAAGAAGAAATAAAAGATAAAGTCTTAATTCTAATGAAGACTATGGTTTAACTACTACTAGTAATTGCTCACTTTTCCATAGTATTTTTAGAATTAAGGTTTTACAGCAGGCCATTACAGAAATTAGCTCATCAGTGAAATGAAAACTACCATATAAGCAAATTCCTACACAACCACAGAAAAGAGGTTCAAGAGCCCAGACCTTTGGTGATTTTAGAAAACAATTACAAGGTTATATCTTTAGCCACAATAAAATATCCAAGGAAAAACTCCAGGAAATCTCATTAATTTTGACCCTACTAATGAAGACTCAATAATTTCCTTTCAGGTCTGCCTAGATTTAACTTTGGACTATTTATGTAAGGGGTTGCTAAGGAAATTAAAGTACAAATAAAAATTGCTAGGGGATTATTTAATTGATTAAAATTTTTATATGCAAATAACTGCTGCTAAAATACTAATTAAAACTAGCTCATGCATTCTTTAGAATCCCATGTTCCAGTGGAAACAAAATGTATGAAACAAAAGGCCCCAACATTGTTTAAATCTATTACACGCCTGTTCCATCTGCTCTGTTTATTTTGGCCGTGAAGGACGAGTTTAGGAGTCAGAAAAGTTTAAAAGGCAGGATACTGGACAAAGATTTAGACATTCTTCTCAATGGCTGGCAATCTATTCTCTTCTTCTATTTTTAATAAATGCCGAACCACACAATTAAAATATAACTCAATTTCACTCCATCACAATTTTTTTTAATTTTAATGCTTTTTTTTTTTTTTTTTGGAAAGAGAGAAGGGCAGAGAAAGATGGAGACGGAGAACTGGAAGCAGGTTCCAGGCTCTGGAGAATTGGAAGCAGGTTCCAGGCTCTGAGCTAGCTGTCAGCACAGAGCCCGATGTGGGGCTCGAACTCAAAAATGATGAGATCATGACCTGAGCTCATGAGTTGGACGTCCGACCAACTGAGCCACGCATAATTTCATCATAATTTAAAATACATTTGGGGGTATTCTCTTTATCCTGATCTTCAAATAACACAACTGAAAAATTATCCCATGTCTATAATACCAAACATTATAGGATTCTTGAATTAAGATCTAGTATCTTTCCTGGATACTTACCATGCTCTTAACAGCAACAACAACAAAACAAACAAAGACCTGGGATATACTCCAAACCAACAGTCCAAACAAAATGTCACAAAATGTTACTGTAACAAGTGTCACTATAATTATGTATGTCTAGATTTAGGTGCATTTAAGAGTCACAGATACCAGCTCTCTTCTCCAAGAAATTAAATGTCTTTATTAAAATCTAAAGCACTTCTCACGCACATCTTAGTTCTAACTTAACAATGTCAACACACACCAATCATGAATTCCTTCAAAAACAACTTGAGTGTCTGCCACGTACAAGCCAGGTGTCACATTAGTGGCTGGATATAATCTGGCAGCTAAAACACACTTGGCTCCAGCTTCAACAGTGTTAACTTGGGATGGAAAGAAAAGCTCCCACATGAAATACAATCTATATTCTAAGAAGACGCACTACATATATGTGTATACATATATATAAGAATGAATTTTCATTAGCTTTTTATGCAAAGAACAAACATTAGGACAAGGACACGGTAGGGATCTGTTTCATGGGAGACCTTCCTTAAGAACTCTCATTTGACTGAAACCAAATCTAAAACAAACATAAAATCAGAGCTCACATTCGTATCCGAAACTGACCAAATACTCTGGACAGATGAGACTCAATATCAACATTCACGGGTTCACAGGTGAACACATATTCATGTAATTGACAAGCTCAGTAAAGATTCCATTTCACCCAAGTTAGGGAATCACGCTATTCTGCAACTGGGATCTGTGTTTGAGAGAGGTGAACAAGTCAGTTTTTAAAGCGTCTTCAAGCTTCACTACAAATGAATAAAAAACAAAGTACTGCTCCCTACCGAGGAAAACTCAGTATCCAAAACAATTAGTCAGTTGCCAATAATTTAAAAATATTTATAATGAGGTAATCAGGGAAACAGAACAAAAAACAAAGGACTCCACATATTTGAACATTTTCACCATATTCAAGTCCAAGCATCGCACTCACACAGGAGAATCACAGGTCTGTTCTCAGTAAGGTAATTCTTCACGTAAGTGAGACTATCAGACGAAAGCGGTCTTTGAAAACATAAAGGGCTTATTTCAGTCAAAACCGTGCTATCTCAAAGATACTATTTTTTTTTTCTCCTATTGGATTGGCAAAGATGAAAAAGATTCACAAAACTCAGTGTGAGTAGAGGTATGGAAAACAGGAGTCCCATCAACTCTGGGGGGGCGCGGAACGGGCGGGCAATAAACTGGGAGTCTTTACAGAGAGTAGTTTAGCCATATGTACCACCGCTGAAAACGTGGGTCACATGTGACCCCGCAGTCACACCTCCAGCGAGATAAAGGAACAGGTACACAGCGATGTGAGGACAGGGCTGATCAACACACCACCATCCACCAGAAACAGTCTAAATGGTCATTTAATGATTGCCTAAAGCATGGTGCTTCCCAACAATGGAAGACCACACAATAAGACAAGCATGTAGGGTAAACCAATGTATTTACTGACAGGTATATGAATACTTCTAAATCCACACACACTGCTAAAAACGTACGTTCAGCAAAACATTAACGGCAGTCATTTCTGTGTGCCACAGTCTCCCTTGAAAGCAGGCTGTGGAGAGACATTTTAAAACAACAGTGCTGGGGCTGGGGGAGGAGAGACTGGGGGACAGGGGAGGGGAGGTTTCCTTTTAAAAAAAGTAAATCATAAAAAACTTACCTCAGTAAAAATATTTAATTATCTTCCTGTCTTACATTCTCTTTCTTAGCACCTTTACTGTGAACCTGCAGGAGGAAAATTAAAAATTACTTTTTCCTGAACACCTACTACATGGCTGGTGGGGGCCATCAGAGAAAGCCTGGAGAGCATGAAGTCTGAGATAAGATGGAAAGAACAAACCAGAAGCTACTAAAATGGGATGGCTGGGAAGGAAAATGGGAAGTTGCAGGTGTAATTAAATAACTTTTCCTAAAGTGTTCAAAAACCTATAAATGGCATTCTCAACCAACAGGTGTAGGGCACTGAACAAGGTTAAGGGTTGGCTGTGAGACTCAGAACACCTGCATGTGAGTCTCAGCTCCAGCACGTCCTAGCTTGTGTGCCCTGGCTGCTGCATGTGGGTAAATGGTGCCAATTCACAGGACTGCTGAGGATTATGGGAGATAATCCACGTGAGGGACTGGACGACAGTTCCCGGAACACAGCAAATGTTCAATAAATGTTAATTTTTGTTTTTACTATTTTTTTAGTGTTTACTGTTCATTTTTAAGAGATAGAGACAGAGCACGAGCAAGGAAGGAGCAGAGAGGAGACACAGAATCCAAAACAGGCTCCAGGCTCGATCCAGCACAAAGCCCGATGTGGGGCTCAAACTCATAGACCATGAAGTCACGACCTAAGCCGAAGTCGGATGCCTAACTGACTGAGCCAGCCAGGCGCCCCTGTTTTTACTACGATATGCTCTTATATAATAAGTCTGTTTGATTCTCACCACCACCATTATTACTGTTATTAAGAAATGATATAATCCTTGTCCTCAAGGGGCTTACCGTATAGTGGATAAGATTTACTCAGATTCACACTATAAGGGTAAAGAAAGACCAACGTCCATTATTCGTTCACGTATTTAACAAGTACCTGAGCTCTATCCTTCGCCAGGTATTTTGCTGGACGTCTTTGGGCAGATACAGGTTCTCTCTCTGGTTTTCAGTCTATCATGGCCCAAGCAGAGGGCGGGTGAGCTGCACAAGAAGACCGATGCTGTTCCTACAGGTGAGGGGCAGCGCGCATCCGAACCGGCAGGGACGGGCAGCAGAACGTCCCGGGTGGACAGCGCGGTGTCACAGGAAACACAGGGCCTTCAGGGAATGCTAAGGAGCCCCGCAGTCAGGGAGCATCTACAGGGCAGTAAGCAGGAAGGCCCAGAAAGGAGGAGGGGCCTCAAGAGCTGAGCTGAGTGTGTCTCCTGATCTCAGGCACACTGATTATCCCGCTCGAATTGAATCACAGCTTACTTTTAACTTCAATCCAAACATTTTGCTGTTTTTCTTCATGGGTTCTTTTCTTCCTCTTTCAACGATGAAAGGGGTAAGCGTTGGAAAAAGAAAAAACCAGTAGCCTCAACCCACGTTGGCACTGGCAGTGGGACCAGCACTAAGTGACGAGTTTTCGTGCGCTCCTGTTTAATTCCTCCAACACGCTCACACAGACAGAATTCCTCCTTTCACAGGTTAGGGGGTGAGGCTCAGGGGAGTCCAACTGACCTCCTGAAGTCCACGGGCTCATAAACACAGACACAGATTTACACTGCAAGTTTGACCCTCAACGCTTTCTTTCTCTTGGGCAAAAACATAGAAGGGAATCTGCAGAATTTGAAGTCTGTCAAAAACTACTTGTAACTTCAGGGTCTGTCAATTTCTGTATTTACACAGGAAAATAATCTCCATACATACAGTCAAAACCACTTAGAAAAGATAAAAAGGCAATCTCACAAAGCAGCAAAAAAGAAAAAATAAACTTAACAAGAAATTGGCAAAACCTATGTAAGAAAAACCTTAAAATGCTCCAGAAGGACTCAAAAGTAAAACCAAAGAAATGAAAAACTACACAAGGTTCTTGGATAGGAAAATTCATTATCGGAAAGATATCAATTCTCTCCATAAAATTAGTTTATAATTTTAACATGATCTCAATTTTTTAATGTTTTTCTGGAACCAGACAAAATGATTATATAAAGTTCACATGGAAAAATAAACAAGCAAGAATTTCCAGGAAAATGAAGGGCAACAGAGGAAACTAGAACAGTTTGGAAAACCAATAATGTGTACCGGTGTCTAAACACAAAGACTAACGGAAGAGAGCAGGGAGTCCACAGAAGGCCCCCGTACACTTGGAAGTTCTAACTACAACAAAGGCGCACCATGAAACAAACGGGTAACCAGAACTGTTGCTACATGGAAAAAGATAAAGTTGAACCTACATACCATCCCTGAACATCACTACAAACCCCAACACTGTATATCAAAGATTTCAGAGTGAAAATGAGGGGCACCTGGGTGGCTCAGTTGGTTAAGCTCAGGTCATCATCTCACGGGTTGATATCCAACCCCACCCCCACCTCTCTGGGCTCTGCACTGATAACCAGGAGTCTCTGGAACCTGCTTCAGATTCTCTGTTTCCCCTTCTCTCCCTGCCCCTTTCCCTGCTTGCAGGCACACACTCTCACTCTCTCTCTCTCTCTCTCAAAAATAAATAAATAAACATTGTAAAAACAGAGTAAAAATGAAATCATCCAAGCACTGAAGGAAAACATGAACAAATTTCAAATTCTTGACAGCCTTTCTGAGACTCAAAATCCAGACACCATAAAAGACTAAATTTAAAGAAACTACCTAAAATTTAAAGAAAAATCTTTTACCTTTCTCTATACCAAAATACATGGAAGTAAATTTAAAAACAAGTAACAAACTGGTAATCTCTCTAACTTACACGTTCCTACAAACCAATAAGAAAAAGGCAATCCAAAAGAAAAACTGCCAAGTGTATGAACAGGTAGTTCACAGAAAAGGAAATAAAAATTGCCTTTAAGCATGTGAAAAGATGCTCAGCCTCATTCGTAATCAAAGTAATGCACATTAAGACTACACTGTTACCACACTTCGCATATCTGAATAATACAAACCTAACGGTTGGGAAACACGGTTGGCGAGCCCCCTGGAGAAACGGGTACCCTAGTGCATTACTTGCAGTTCAAAATGGTGCAACGCTGAAGAAGGGCAGAATTTATCAAAATTATCATTGCACTACTCAGTGAACCAGCATCTCACTTTGGAAAGATATCCCAACAGATGTACCTCATGTATATGAAATATACAAAATGTGTAACGAGTTTACTCACCATAACATTTTCTGTGATTGTTAAGGGACCGAACAAAACTCAAACAGGCATCAATAGTCAATGCACAGGGGCTAGTTCAATACGCTATGGCACGGGCATACAATGGAATGTTCTGAAGCTATTAACTAAGTGTTTCCTAAACAGTAATGTGGGAAAATCCCACAGTTATAGGAACGGACCAAAAAGTAAGGGGTTGGATAATTTACAGGATATGTTACATTTTATACACAAAGAAGCCGGTACATATATTCTACTGGTATTGGCTTGTGCCTACACAAAGGAACATCTACAAGGATACAAATAAAAGTTACTTATGGGGAGAGAGGACAGGTTAGACCACAACAGTGTTGGAAATCAGACTCCTCAGAATAAGCGGTCTTAATTTTTGAACCACATGACTATTTTACTTATACAAAAATCATTTGGAAGTATTAAAAGTGTAACTTGGGGCACAGGGGTGGCTCAGTTGGTTAAGCATCCAAGCTGGTTTTCAGCTCAGGTCAGGATCTCAGGGTTTATGAGTTTGAGCCCCACGTTGATAGCCTCATGCTGTCAGGGCAAAGCCTGCTTAGTATTCTCTTCTCCCTCCCTCTCTCTCTCTCTCTGTTCCACCCCAACTCTCTCACGTGCCCTCTCTCTCTCAAAAGTAAACAAACATTAAAATAAATAAATAAATAGATTGTATCTACCTATTTTAAAAAAATGTAACCCACACAAAGAGAACGAGAACCATTCATTAGCCAGAGCCAAAATCCAACAAGTATTAAAAAAGAGAATCTTCTCTGAAATTAGGTATCAACAAGCAATTTTAGTGTGTCCATCACTAAAAGTTATAAAAGGCAACATAGGGGCGCCTGGGTGGCTCAGTCGGTTAAGTGTCCGGCTTCAGCTCAGGTCATGATCTCACGGTTTGTGGGTTCGAGCCCCATGTCAGGCTCTGTGTTGACAGCTAGTTCAAAGCCTGGAGCCTGCTTCAGATCCTGCATCTCCCTCTCTCTCTGACCCTCTCTTGCTTGCACTGTCTCTGTCTCTCAAAAATAAATAAACAAACAAATAAATAACATAAAAAAATAAGTAACATAAAAAAATTAAAAGGCAATATAATCTTTTTCTTCAACCAATCTGAAGCCTATGATTCTAATAATCTACAAAAAGAGCTATTTAAAAAGGCTGAGGAATTACGAGAGAGAGACCAGAAGGGGCAATGAAAAGGATGCCTTAGTCTACCAATTCTCATTGCACGGTTCCAGGCCCAGCAGCAAGGGCAGCGTCACCTGAGAGCGAGGGGACCAAAGTCCCCAGCCCGGCCCAGAGTTACTGAAGCAGAAGACGCTGGGAGCCAGGACGGACGCAGCAACCCCTATAATGCACACCCGAGTGTGAGAGCAACTGACTCGGTCCAGCGCTCCCCACACATTCGCGTGCATCACTGGGAGCAGGATTTGGTTAAAAGAGCTCAGTAGGTCAAGGCTGGGGCCCCAGAGTCTGCATTTCAAACGAGCTCCAGGACGGGAGGGAGACAAGCCGTCTTCCTGGGACTGAGGTGCCTACAGAACCTGCCCTCAATATCAGACGGAGAAAGTCCTCACACAGGACTTCTGGCTAAGAGAAACCATGTAGCCTTTCATAAAAAAGCTGTACCTAACACATAGTCAACATATTTTCAAAAATATTTCTTATTAAGACAATAATAACTATGAATTGTTGAAATCCAATTTAAGGATGTCCCATTTGAAATAACTTTCAAATATGAGTGGACTTACGACCATTTCAAAATGAAAAACACAAAACAAAACATTCTTACATCTGTTGGGTTGTACTGTCTGATTAACTTTCCCTCAAATCCATTAACCACACCACCTGCTCTCCATGAAAAATCACCCAGCACGTTTCTTCCTAAACATCTTATAAAAATTTATTATTATATTTATAAACACTAATTTTTCATTTGTGTTACACGGGGGGAACTTTTTTTTTTAATAGGAGTCTTCTGAGTAAAGCATTCTAGTTTAGGTAGAAGTAACTAGAAATGTGTACTTTCATTTTGCAAGACATGCTTTGGATAAATCTTTTGGCATTAAACTTGAATCAAGGTGCTGAAATTTGTATGTATCTCCTACTTCACTGAAGACACCATCAATCCCCAGACACACTATAACTTCATGTACCACTAAGAAAAGTTGCCAAATCAAGAATGCTAATTTAAAGACACCATTTCATTTTAGAAATGCACCTTAAATAATAAGGAAATAGTTTAATTATGAAGCTCAAAGATATGTGCATTTCATATCTTTCACCTCTAAAGGCATAAGTTTTTGCCCATTCAACAATGTATCCCTACATCTAAAAACTGGAAATTTTAATATCTAGGCAATTTATATTATTTGTTCCATTTTTGTACATATATAAGTAGTGATAAAAAAGCAGTGAAGAAAAAAGAGGGGTGACCTCTTTTTACCCTGCAACAGGACACCGCTTGCTCAAAGTAATAAAAGTTAATGACTCTCAATCTGGAGAATTTTCCCATCTGTAAGTACTCGACGTATCCATCTCTAGTCAATTTAAAGTACATTATCATCTGTTTTGACAAGAGTCTTCACTTACATGTTTGTTTCCATAGCACCTTTCAAAAGTAACAAGCAATGAGCAATAAGCATCTTACAGCATTTATCCATCAACAAAAAGAAAAATAAATTTGCTTCGCAGATTTAACAAGAGTTGAAGAAATGCACGGTGTTACACTACAGCTATGTTAGTCTGAGTTGAACTTTTTGACTCAGTGTGCATTTTCTTCCTGGCAACAAGATGAACAGTTTCAAAGGAAAAGACACTTTCTAACAAATCACACTAGGAAGGACTGAGGATCTGTGTGATTACAGGACATCTTAATTTCCACCTCTGAACACCTCTACATCTTCTAAATTCTCTAATACGGATATTAGCAAGAAAAAAGGTTATTTAATAAGTGGTCACACTAATTTGTATTTTACTCAGACCTTTTTTAGTTATTCTACACATTACCACCATCACTTCCCAAATCCATTCTACCTCACACTGCTCACTGATTCAGGTGTTTAGTGTCAGCATTTCCAACAAGAATCACAACTAAATAAAGTTTTTTAGACAAAGGGATCTAGGTACGAGCCTCATCTGTCTGAGATTCTAGAATAACCAAGAAGAGCGTCAGCAGCCAAGAGCCCGCACTTTTGGGTTGTCAAATGCCTCAGAAAGAACAGGAGGGAAAAAATTTTCTCCCACAAAAATTGTCAGTTAATTTCTGCTCCCTTTCCTGCGATAACTGAGTAGACCAGGGACTGCTGTTTAGAGTCTCAGGGTGGGGCTGGCACTGTCCCCTAAGAGACATGTTCAGCTACAAAAGTAACTAGGGGACACCGCTGGCATTCAGGGTTTGGGGACCAGGATGCTGGACTTCACACAAAGCACAGAACAGACCCGCGTAATGAAGATCCATCTTGGTCCCGAGAATCTTTTAGACATCCAGCCAGAATCGTCACTATAAACTGGCACTACCTGAGAACATAATACTGAAAAGTTTTTCATAAGGAATGATGGGGAAACCCCAGTAATGTAGAAGGTAGCTCAAGTGAGAGAAGCTGAGGTCTGAAATTAGTAGCCATTTCCTGACATCACACATTGTTAACGTATAGTTACAATGTCACAATACGAACATATCTTAACTAATGAAATAGCAGCACTGAATCCAAAAGTGTCGATCTAATATTTTATTCGTTATCAGTGATAAGGGGTAGGAATCCAGCACCCGGCCGCAAAGCTTGCAACACAAAGGGTCCATACAACGTGGCCTGGAAATGCAGCATCCATGGAGGGGTTATATAATATTATTTATGCGCTGACTGAATCTGTAACGTATCTGGACCTGTAATCTTTATTGCAACCTAGGTTGTTTCTCCTTTTATTATCATAAACATGTCATCCCAACACTTAGGTGTCAATCCCCTACGGCTTCCCCACCCATGCAGGGTCCATCTGCAGCTTCGCTCCTTCCGTTTCTCTGTGAGAAATCGCCCCATAGTTTTACTGCTCTTCAATCTAAACATCTTCATTAGAAGCAGCTGCAAGCAACCCGGTGGGTACAAGCTCTCTTCCAGAACCCCAGTGAGCAAGCAGTGTGTGCGAGATGTGAACGATACGCCAATGCGTGTTCTTTTATTTCTCCCTTCTACTGAAATCGGAGCATCACACTGATTTTCAATTACGTGTGCAGGTGGCTTCCACTGTCGATGAATTTGGCAGCAGGGAGGGAAAGTGGGCTTTACGAAAAGTTTGCTGCAGAGGGGAGGGGCCGTGGTGCCGACAGAGTTGAGCACCACAGCTTCCCAAGAGCGGAATCTTGTGTTCAACAAGAATCAAACTTCAAAGTTAACGTCGCTAACAGCAAGCCCTGGGGTCCCACAGTCCGCTTCCATTCAGCCTGACAACCCATCCCCGGCACACACCCGCTGCTCTAAGCCCGCTTCTGGGGTCGTGCGGGGCCAAACTAGAGTTCTTGACCATGGGAGGGGGCGGGGGGGAAACCTTCTGGGACTACGACGAAGCCAAAGGCCCTCTCCCAAGAAACCCATATACCATGCTGCAGCCAGCTCCAGGGGGCTCCCACACACCTACTGCAGTCCCTGGGATCCCAGGAATTGACTTCAAGCCCTAAAACCCTGAGAGTGGGGGTGGGGACAAGGATGGGAGGCGAGGACGGGACGTGGGCGCCTGGGAGCGAACCCGCACTCCGGCGCTTCCCGCAGTGGGACTCTGGGCAGGGAGCTTTGCCTCTCGGTGCAGCCCCCGCGCGGAGCAGCGCGAGTTAAGCGCCCGGCAGACTGTAGAGGCTCAATAAATCGTGCTGCCGCGGCCAGCTGCATCGCGTCCCGGCGTCAACCCCGCCGCCCGAAGGCACCGAGGCGGGCCCCGGGGTCGCACCCGAGCGCGGGGACCGGCTGCGAAGGGGACTGGCCCTGGCGGCTCCGCGGCCCCGGCCCGGACGCCCCGCCCCGCCTCGCCCGCGCGGGTCCCGGGACGGCACGGACCGGGAGTCTCCGCGGTGGCCGCCGGGCACGCCAGGGCAGCCGCCCAGGACGCGGGCCACTCGCCGGGGCCGCTACCCCGCCCGGCCCTCGGCCTCTGCGGCTCTCATCCCCCTCCTGAGTCCCCAACGGCCGCCACCGCCGGCCGCAGCTCACCTCCAGGGCCGCCGTCGCCGCTGCCGCTGCCGCCGCCGCCGCCGCCGCCGCTGCCGCGCGCAATCTCGCGAGACTTCGCTCCCTTCGGCGCTCCCCCGCCCTCCCCGCGGCGCTGCGCCGCACGCGCGGACCCCGTCCTGGAACCGGCGCGGCGCGGCTCACCAGAAGCTGCCCCTTGCCGCGGGGATCAGGCCTGGCAGTGCTCGCGATCCCCCGTCCCGGTTCCTGCAGCCATTCCCCTAGGTCCGTGACCGCGAAGGGTTAAAAGCCAGGTGCCCGAAGGCCGACTCCCCTCACCTGGCCGGCCGGGTGCGCTTGCGCATGCGCATGCCCGGGGCCCTTGACCTGCGAGCTTTTGCAGAGGCTCAGACCTCAGTGACAGCAGTAATCCGAACAGCTGGTCCTGGAGTGCTTACTGTACTTCTGCAAGTCCCCATGCGTCCTCACAACAGCCCCACGAAGTGGGATTACCATCCTCCCCACTGCAGAGAGGGAAAAAACGGAGGCTTGGCCACGCTAAGTAACTAGCTCCAGCTCACACTGCTAGGACTTGGCATCCGGGGTTCTCCGACACTCAAGCCAAAGCCCCATTTTTCTGCCTCCGTGACAGACCCAGGCCCTGGCCTCGGCCCTCCTTTGGCTGAGGCCACTGAGCCTCACCGGCCCGGTCTTTACTTCCCTCCCAAGTTTCACCAAGGGAAGAGGAGGCGTTCCTAGGGGGCCAGTTGCTACAATCTATGAGCTGCTACCCAGAAAATGCTTCCCCCTCATTACACGAGCTCCCTAATGCTTCCCTGAGCCAGATTCAGTATAGGGCCCTGAAATCTATGGGACTATTTATATTCTTATATTCAGTGGTCTCCTCTTTAGACTGGTCCCTCTTTAGACTGGTGGCATTTTGATAGTAGAGAGCACCATAGAATGGGACACAGGACACATCTAGAAGGTACACGATGTTAGGGGGCACAGAGAAAGCGGTGTCTTCTTCCTAGGGTTAAACCCTTCACGAGATACAAATGTTTCTAAAGCCAAGGGGCTAGCATTTATTGAGGACATTTCACGTGGCCACTAATATTCTTCCAAGTTTAAGTCATAGGAGAATGGAGATGGGGGAGATGGAGAAACTGGCCTGGGGTTCTATAGAGACAAGATATAAACCTAATCCTGAGCCCAGAACCCAGTACTGCCCTGTGCCAAAGTCCCATGAGTGAGCATGAGTGGGCTCGTCTGGGTCAGCGAGCTGCTGGGAAATCAAGCGCCCTGGAGGTTCTAGCTACCCCTTCACCTCGCATCAGGGGCCACGCGGGCTTAGTGAGCCTCCTGACAGTCACATCAGCAAACACTGGCCTGCCCATTCTCCGAGCCTGTCCACCCATTCCATAAACAATGCCATTCTCTACAGACGCGGGGTTATGGGTTGCCCCTCCGTGTGCCAAAATCACCCAATCCACCTGATGGAGGAAGAAGCGAGAGAGGAAGGGAAACCGCCCCTCATGAGAAGCTAGGAGGTGCGAAATCCTGCTCTGGTACTATCCATTCATTAACTCATTTGGTTCCCCCCCCCCCCCCCGCCCAAACCCCACGTGGAAGGTATGGTTGTTCCCACTTCAGACAAAGAAATCAAGATGCTAAGAGGAGAGTGAAATTGCCCAAGGGTATACAGTTGGTAAGTGGGAGGGCTGGGGTGGTACCGCAGGTTGGTCTGTCCCCAGACTCACAAACTTTGGCCTCCATGACTAACAAGGTTCTCTGCTACCCCCAAATGCCCGTGTCCTCATGAAACTGAAAACCTAGAAATTTCCTGAGATCAGGGCTCCAGTATGACTGTACGTTCTCCTCAGGGTGGACCATGCCTCAACTTTCTCATCTAAAATAAGGATATAGGGGCTCCTGGGTGACTCAGACAGTTAAGCATCCAACTCTTGGTTTCCGCTCAGGCCTCGATATCATGGTTTTTTTCAAGCCTCGCATGGTCTCTGTGCTGACAGTGCAGAGCCTGCTTGGGATTCTCTCTCTCCCTCCCTCTCTCTCTCTCTGCCCCTCCCCTGCTCATGTTCTCTCTCTCTCTCCAAAACAAAAATTTTAAAAAGCTTTAAAAATTAAAAAAAAAAAAAGCAAGGATATAAGGAGGTTGTTGGGAGGATTGCCCAAGTTAATACATAGGAAGCATGCAGAAAGGTGCCTTGCACAGGTTAGGCACTCAGCAAACTGTCACTATCATTATCATGTGCACGATGTCTGTGATGTTTTATTCTTTCCCCACTTCCCAATATAAACTCCCAATCAAGTAGGGGGCTATGACCTTATTTGCTCAGGCAGTGGAATAAAATTAGTTTCTAGCAACAATAAATGCTCTTTAATGGACAAAGTCGCCGCCGCACTTCCTCTTGGTGGTGGAAAGAAACCAGAGTCTCCTGAAGCTCTGATACATCTCTCTTCCTTGTTTCCCGGGGGAGCTGGGAGCCAGGCTCATAAAAGGCTCCCCTCATATAGGAAAAGCTACCCAAATATTTTTGAGTTGTTGACGAAAAGAAAACAGAAAGAAAATTTAATCTGAACTTCCTAAGAAAATTTAGGTGAGTTTGGGGGTTAATATAACCACAGTAACCTCATGACTGGGGAGAAGGTTTTTACAGGAATGGAAGCTGCCTCACAGGCCATCATACCCCAAAGTACGGTTTCCACCCCAACACGAGGCATACCCGAATCCACAGTTTGACAAAACAAAAACAAACAATAAGCCCTAGAGTGAGGGTAGCCGGGTAGCTTAGTTGGTTAAGCATTCAACTTCAGCACAGGTAATGATCTCGCAGTCTGTGGATTCGAGCCCCACATCAGGCTCTGTGCTGACAGCTTGGAGCCTGGACCCTGCTTCAGATTCTGTGTCTCCCTCTCTCTTACTCTCTGCCCCTTCCCCACTTACATGCTGTCTCTCTCCTTCTCTCTCTCAAAGACAAATAAACATTAAAAAAATTTTTAAGCCCTGGGGTGATTCTAATATGCACACCTCTGAGGTATAAGTTTCTGAAAAGCACTATTAAAATACCTTTGGAGGGGCACCTGGGTGGCTCAGTCTGCTAAGCGTCTGACTCTTGGTTTTGACTCAGGTCATGATCTCATAGTTTCGTGAGTTCAGGCCCTGCGTCCGACTCCATGCCGGTGGTGTGAAGCCTGCTCAGGATTCTCTCTTTTTCTCTCGGCCCCTCCCCCACCTGCACTCTCTCTGTCTCTCTCAAAATAAATAAATAAAACTTCAAAAAAATAAAATGCCTTTCAATCAGGAGAAATTTTATAATGTGATTTGTTTAATGCTCATTCATTCAATAAAAACGTATTAAGCACTTAAGTGCTAGTTGCAATGTTAGTACAAATGTTATGTGATTAATAGAATGACAAAGAAGAGCAAATGACCAAAAAAAGAGAAAGGGAGGGAGGGAAGAAAGAAGGAAAGAAAGAAAGAAAGAAAAGAGAAGAAAAGAAAGAAAAAGGAAGAGACAAAGAGAAAGAAAGAAAGAAAAAGAAGGAAAGGAAAGGAAAGGAAAGAAAAAAAGAAAAGAAAGGAAAGGAGAAAAAAGACAAGATGAACGAGAGGATAGGAAAGTTCTGGCCTGAACTGAGTTAGTTCTCAAGGCAGAGTGAACTAGGTAAGGAGAGGAGAATCGTTCCCGGGACAGGGACAGGGACAACATGGATCAGCAGGGTAGGTAAGTGCTGGTGGCTGGGAAGGCAGGGGGGACTTGGGATTTAAGAGGCATCTCAGACCTGCACATACCGTGAGCACATGGGGACAATGGAGAGGAGGAAACCCAAGTGGAGGTGGAAGAGTGTGGTGAGCTATGACGTTGGTCCCCACATCCACATCCTGCCCCGCCGGTCAATTCAAGCTCATTATGGAATCCTATCACTTCTGTCCCCCACCCCGTGCCCAGTACTTGGTCAAGGATGGGAAGGCTGTAGTGACACTGCTGTCATATTGCTAGCTCGTCTGTGTCACAAGTCCTGGCACCCCGGGGTAGAAGCAGGATGCAAATCTCCTGCCTCCCTGCAACTAGGACAGGGAATGTGACGTGGGCCGTAGGCCGTGTCGGCCAGATGCATCACATTAGACTGAATCTGGTCATGAGCTTCGGTTCTGGTGAAGTGACTGGTGGCCACAGCAGCCAGGTTTGGGCATGGCAGCTGCAGGCTCGAGCTCCCGTTGGAGAAGCCGCCCCGCTGCTGACGGCAGTGGCAGCTGCGGTGACAGCATTAGCTCCTGGGGCCAGGCCTGCAGTGTGGTTTGGGGCATTTTTCCTAGAAGCTTAGCCTCAATCTCTTTTCTCCAGCCCTCGCTACGATTCTGTGGGATACCTAACGGGCTCTATTACATTCCCCTTTCTGCTTAAACCAGCCAGTGTTCCCACCAAGAATGCTGACCCATCACAGGCCAAAGTGGACCCAAAGAGACTCGGAAAGAGACCCACTGCTGTAAGAGAAAGCACCAGGAAGCCAGTTCACTCTCCCTGCCTTCCATGGCATTGCCCCCCAGGGCATTACCCCCCGCAGCTAGGGGATAAGATAGGAGCCACATGGCAGAGAAACAGAGAAACCAAAGATCTTGGGTCCTTGACTACATCACGAAGCTGCCGGACTGACCGCAGGCTCATTAAGGCCCTGGATGTCCCCTTGCCTGAACTAAAGCGTGCGGTTAAGTCAACTTGAGTTGGCTTCTCTGTTCACCACAGCCCGAACATTCACAAGGGCAAGGAAGAGGAGCAGCTTACAGGGAAGACATAGACATCTTCCCTGGCTGTGCCACGAGCCACCCCAAATCCTGAGCGACTTTGAACATCTGTCCCTCCCACCCCTGCACAGTATCAGTCCCACTCAGGTAAGCGCTACCTGACTCCAGACATTTTCTTCCAAAGGACACATCCTTCCCTCACCCTTACCATCCTTTTACGATCTCTTTCATGGGCACAAAGTGGTTCTGTTTCTTGCCCAGATTCTGCATCTGGTAAGTGACAGAGCTAAAGTTCTGGAAGTAATCCAGATCTCAGATTTTTAACCACCAAGTTTAATGCCATGCACCATCCATTCTCATTATAACATATATATGTGTGTGTTTGTGTGTGTGTGTGTGTGTGTGTGTGTGTGTGTGTGTATGGCCTTTAGCCAAGAAAAAGAAAAGAACTCAAATCCATCTCCATATTTGCTATCTGGCCTTGAACAAGCTTCTGAAGTCTCAATTTGAAATGAAAATGAAGGTGACGATGCCAGCTTCATAGAGTCTGGCAGTCATCTGTGCCATTCAACCATGACTTCTGGCTTCCCACCTTCTGGGCACATGCAAGATGGGTACATGGGTACTTCCTGGTAAGGTCATGTAACTAGTCCTGGCCAAGGCATGTGAACAGAGGGAGGATATGTCCCTTCTGTCAACCAGAGCCCCCAGCCAATCCATTGGGGACATACAATGTGAGTCAAACCAGCACCCTTATTGTTGGAAGCCACTGTGGATTGGGGGTTGATGGCTGTCATCGCGTGTGCTGGCCTAGCACGATTGATGCATACAGTGTGGCTATTTGCTCATTTATCCTCCTGCCATGGTCCAAGCCCCAGCTAGACAAGCAAGAAAGGTCAGGCAGCAGAGTCCTGAAGATTCTGGCTCAGGACGTCTGGGGTGGGGCCCAGCCTCTGCAGTCTCATGGGGCTTCCCAGTGATTCTGATGCACTGGCTAGCCTGAGGTCTTTGCATTACTACTGGCTCGTCACGTGATGGGAGAGTGAGACAGGGTCCCTACCACCCAGGGTCACACAAACTGCTATTTCACACCTCTGCGCTTTGACTCATGTTAGTCCCACCGCCTGGCATGCCTTCCCTTCACGCCTACCAACACCAGCCAAGTCTTCAGATACTCAGTTTGATGACACCATCCTAGGGGCTGTGGCCATTCCCTACAGCAAGGTCCTACAAATCGCCTGGCATGGGCCTCCTCCATTAGATTGCAGCCTTGTGGAGGGTGGGGACTTGGCTTCCTTTCTCTGGGCCATGTGACTAGCACCGTGGAAGCGGGGAGGGATTTGTGTTCAAACATTCGCCATAGCCACCTTATTACACAGCTCGCCAAAACCAAAGCCCTACAGCTTACAAGAGAGACCCTCCCGAGAAGACTATCAGCAAAGTATTTCGGAAAGGAGGTTCGGGAATCTAATCCAGCCCCTTTGTAGCTTTGTGACCACGACTGCCATATTTAATCTCTTCTGAGCCTCAGTTTCTTAGACATCAAACGGGACACATCACAGTCCCTGCCTCATGCAACTGTCGTGAGAATTCAGTGAACTCTGAGAACTGAATTAAATTCCAGCTACCTTCATCACTGTTACCATTATTGTCACTGCCTCTTCTTATTACTCCTTACTACCACTACTGAGCATGCCCCATAACTGTCCTTATTAATATAATTACTCACCACATAGTCCCTCCCTTCCCGCCAACCCTGAGTGACTTTGCTAAGCATTCCTTCCAAGAATGGAGAGTATTCTTGGAATGTTCGAAATGAGTTCTTCATTGTCTCATTGACGGTTCAGTGCCCACAACCACTAGGGTTTAGCATCCTTAGTGCTCCCCGGGGAAGCTGGCCAACCAGCTCCTCTGGAAGTTGGTGCCTGCCAATACTTTTCCATCCAGGCTACCTGGATACAGCTAAGAAAATATGGGCTCTCCTAAGGCTCCCTCTCTCACAGACTTGACTTCTTCCTGCTCTGGGATACTGGTTGGCCCAACCACTGTGAGGCTGGCCCTCACCCCTTGCTATGGGAGTGGCAGGATCCCAGTCAAATAGGCCTGTGGATTTCTGGAATCATTAATAACACTAAAAATAATAATAACAATAATAATACCTGGAACGTGCTTACTTCTTTCTTCCAAGGGAGAGCTCAGAGTCAGGCTTTTGAGTTTCTATTTTTTTTAATTTTTATTTATTTATTTTTAAAAATTTTTTAAATTTATTTTTGAGAGAGAGAGAGACAGACAGAGAGACAGCATGAGCAGGGGAGGGTCAGAGAAAGAGGGAGACACAGAATCTGAAGCAGGCTCCAGGCTCTGAGCTGTCAGCCCAGGGCCCAACACGGGGCTCAAACCCACAAACCGTGAGATCATGACCTGAGCCGAAGCCGGATGCTCAACCGACTGAGCCACCCAGGCGCCCCTTTTGAGTTTCAAATAATAAACGCTCCTTAATCCATGAGCGTGAACACTCCTGCCTTCCTTCCTTATCTTTCATACATCCGGAGCACAGTGGGCAAAATTTGGGTTTTCAAGAAAACATTCCTGAGGTTTCCTGCTGAACAACTCCAAGCTGGTAGGAAAAGGAATGGAAAAACCAAATTCCCCCACACCCGAAGTGTTACAAGAGCAGGGAACTGACCCAACAGAAACCCAACCTCAGACAGCAGAATAAAGGAAAATGTCAACTAGGCTTTCCTGATTGAAAAGTGTCTGCGGACCTGGCCGGCCATGCAAGTTTTCTGCTAGGATCCAATTTCCGGTGAAAGGCGACCAAGTCTGTGAAGAGGGAGAGAAAGACAGGAAGTCAGAGAAAAGAGAGCAGCCTGCCTGTGGGGGCAGGAAGGGCAGGGATCAAGGAGGAGATAAGAAGGGCGCCCTAAGAGGGGAGATGCACGCCCCAAGGACAGGGGTCAAGGTAAGAGGACTGCTAGAGCGGAAGACAGGAAAATGTCCTTCCTCCTCTCCACCTCCCAAGACTTTGTTGACAGACAGTCGCTCAAACAAATTTGTATTCTCATTTCAACTGACTCATTTGGCTAGGACAATACGCTTACATTCCAGAGCCCGGGCTGACCTCACGCACCCCACTGCCGATAAAATATTAACTATGTAATTAGTGCTTTTTGCACTAAGAAGGACCATGAAATCTGGGTTCTTTTCCATCTAGTTTCTGACAGCAGCTTCCGGCATTTCATGCCGTGTTCTCATGTCAGTCATTCCCGGGGGAGAGAGGAAGAGGGGATGGACAAGACCGGAGCATGTTTTGCCATTTATCAAGATTTAGGGATCAGCCCTTCGATGAAAAAAAAAAAAAAACCACAACGTGGCAAATAAAGAAAATTACAGATAAGGAAGGAAACTATGGTGATGGATTAAAATAAGTAGTCTGGATATGAACTAAAGTTTTTTAATAAATAGAGAGGGGCGCCTGGGTGGCTGAGTCAGTTGAGTGTCCGACTTCGGCTCAGGTCATGATCTCATGGTTCGTGGGTTCAAGCCCCACGTCAGGCTCTGTGCTGACAGCTAGCTCAGAGCCTGGAGCCTGCTTCAGATTCTGTGTCTCCCTCTCTCTCTGATCCTCCCCTGCTCACACTGTCTCTCTCTCTCTCAAAAATAAATAAAAACATTAAATAAAAAAGAGACAGACAAAGATACAAATACAGATGTGTGTGTTGGCATGGATCGATTACATATTTCCAAGCTCTAAACACTGAGAGGTCCTAGAAACAAGGATTCCTCAGTGGCAATGAGCACCCCTAACACTCATATCGTAGTTTCTAAACACCATACTCCAATCAGAGGAGCCAGGGCTCCTGGAAGAAGTGGTTGTTTCCAGAGCTGGGGCAAGAAATATACAAGAATAGCCGGGAACACTGTGCAGTGCCAAGAAAACAGAGAATTCCTTTAAAAAGTTTGGGTGCTAATTGGGAGGAAAACGGAGCCAGCGTGGAGGAGCTCCCGGTGGCCCAAACGGGAACATTTAAGCAAGAACAACAGGATTATAAGCCTTAAAATGAAATAAATACCCTTGAGTTCATATCGATGGAAGGAAGGAAAGACGGAAGAGAGGGAGGGAGGCAGTCTCTCTTCTTAAAGAGGAATTACAATTAATAAATGTAGAGTGAATGAAGGAATTGAATAAAAAATCGCCATTAGAAAAGCACAGGAAATAATTGCTGGGTTAAGATCCACCCACGGACGCTGATTTTTAAGTGGGCCAAAGTCTGAGGAGAAACAGAGTCGTCTTGAAGTATCCCTTCCAAGATATTCATTAATTACAACGGGAAAACGAGTAACTTCATGCTGAAGAAATCCTACAAACACCACGTTAAGCAAGTGATTGAGGTTAACATCACTAGTACTAAGTTACGTTTTTCTGTACCCCTCATATAGTTCAGCAAACAGGGGAATTCACGTCTGTGGTGTCATCACCGTATCCGGAACTTATAACCCCTGTCATTCGGAAGAAAACATCAGACAAACCCAAACTGACGGACATTCTACAAAGTACCTGACATGTATTTTCTTTACAGTGTTAAAGTCATGAAACTAATATAACACTGTGTGTTAACGATACTGGAATTAAAATAAAACAAAACAAAATAAAATAAAATAAAATAGGGGTGCCTGGGTGGCTCAGTCGGCTAAGCATCTGGCTTCAGCTCAGGTCACGATCTCACGGTTCGTGGGTTCGAGCCCCACGTCAGGCTCTGTGCTGACAGCTAGCTCAGAGCCTAGAGCCTGCTTCACAATCTGTGTCTCCCTCTCTCTCTGACCCTCCCCTATTCCCACTGTCTCTCCCTGTCTCTCAAAAATAAATAAAAGCACATTAAATAAATAAATAAATAAATAAATAAAGATAAAATAAAATTAAATAGTGTCAAAGTCATAAGAGACAAGGAAAGCCTAAGGAATTGTCACAGTAAAGAGATATGATGGCAGGGTGGGACCTGGGACAGGAAAAGGACATCAGAGGAAAAAACTAGTGAAATCTGAACAAAGTCTATAAGTTAATTAATAATATTGTACCTGTGTTAATTTCTTAGTTTGGATAATTGTGCTACAGTTTAGAAGACACTAACATTCGGAGGTGCTAGGTAAAGGGCATATGGGAACCTGCTGCTGCTCTTGAAAATTTTCACAAGTCTAAAATTGTTTGAAAATTAAAAATTTTGGGTAGCTCAGTCAGTTAAGAGTCTGACTGCTGATTTCAGCTCAGGTCATGATCTCATGGTTCGTGAGGTCAAGCCTCACATTAGGCTCTGTGCTGACAGTGCAGAGCCTGCTTGGGATTCTCTCTCTCCCTCTCTTTCTGCCTTTCCCTGCACTCTCTCTCTCTCAAAATAAATAAAACTAAAAAAAGGGATTTTTTTGTTTGTTTTTTTTGTTTTGTTTTTATTTATTTATTTTTAATATTTTTGGGTAATTTTCTACATTTATTTATGAAAGACAGAGAGAGACAGCTTGAGCTGGGGAGGGTCAGAGAGACAGAGAGATACAGAATTCAAAGCAGGCTCCAGGCTCTGAGCTAGCTGTCAGCACAGAGCCTGACGTGGGACTCGAACCCATGAACCGTGAGATCATAACCTGAGCTGAAGCCAGACACTCAACCGACTGAGCCACCCAGGCGCCCCTGTTTTGTTTTTTAATAAGGAGCTGAATTTACACAGGCATTGCTGACAGGGTTTTCTAGGAGCAACCTGGAAAGCATCTGTTCTACAACTGGTATAAGAAATAAGACCCTTAGGGCATGTGGGGGGCTCAGTTGGTTAAGTGCCTGACTCTAGATTTCAGCTCAGGTCATGATCTCATGGTCGTGAGATCAAGCCCTAGTTGGCCTGTGATGGCAGTGCAGTCAGTGCCTGTTTGGTGTTCTCTCTCTCTCTCTCTCTCTCTCTCTCTCTCTCTCTCTCAAAATAAATAAAATAAACTTTAAAGAAAGAAAAAAGGGGCACCTGGGTGGCTCAGTCAGTTAAGGGTCTGCCTTTGGCTCAGGTCATGATCTCACAGTTCGTGGGTTCGAGCCCTGTGTCAGACTCTGTGCTGACAGCTCAGAGACTGGAGCCTGCTTCAGATTCTGTGTGTGTGTGTCTCTCTCTCTGCCCCTCCCCTCCTCACTCTCTGTCTCTGTCCCTCAAAATAAAATAAAGACATAAAAAAATTAAAAAGAAAGAAAGCAAGCCCCTTAAGAGCCATCTGTTTTGGGGGGAGGGATTTGAGGGGAGCTTCCTTTGACAACAAGAGGGGTTTCGGCCCTTGGAGAACTTACCCTCTAGGGGAGGAGAATAGACTCCAGAGAAGTGCCAAGGAAAACGGAAGTAACTGTACGCTGTGCCAAATGCTATGAAGGAAATCAATAAGGGGGGCTGGGAAGGCATTTCTACGGCAATGACCCCAAGACTGAGACCTAAGGCATAAGGAGCTGAAATGTCAAGAACAGGAGAGGAAGAACCCTAAGGAGAGAGAACGGCAGGTGCAGAGCCCGGAGCCGGGAAGGAGCTTGCGTGTTCGGAGAGATGGGGCACAGATCGCCAAGAATACGGGGTCGTTATTTGACTTCGAATAAAATCCTAAATGCACGGTAGACACCGCGACCACCACAACTACCGTCCACCGTGGGGCAGACCGTCCCCCCAACAATCCTACCCCGCCGAGTAGGGATGAATGACCATTACCATCACCGTTACCACCAGCACAAACCCTCTCTAAATGGCAGTGACAAACGGAGTGTAATCCAGTGCTGTGGTCTCAATATTTGTGTCCTCCCCGCCCCCCACAATTCATACACTGAAACCTAACCCCCAAGGTGAAGGTGTTTGGAGGTGGAGTCTCTGGGAGGTGGTGCGGTCATGACAGTGGAGTGGAATGAGTGCCCTTTCCAAAAGGACCCCCGCGAGCTCCCTCGCCCCTTCCGCCCTGTGAGGACACAGAGACAAGATGGCCGACTCCGAACCAGGAAGTGGGTCTTTGCCAGACACCAGACCTGCCAGGGGCCCCTTGATCTTAGACTCCCCAGCCTCCAGAACCGTGAGAAATCAATGTGTGCTGTTTATGAGCCAGCAAGCTTATGGTATTTCTGTGAACAGCCCGGAGGGACAAAGACACCTCACCAATGAGGGGAAATCAATCTCTGCTGCTGGCAAAGCCCAGAGGGGAGGCCTGCTTGTCAGCAGAGCACATTCTCGAGAGAAGAGGCCTAGGCGCCACGTCCAGCAGGGAGTGCAGTTCGAGAGTTGAGAAGTAATGAACTGTTCTGAGAAGAAAATAAAGTGTGGAAGAATATTCAAGAGGGAAAGTAAAAGAAAGGAGGGAGGGGACAATGTTCAGAGACCTCTGAAGATACCTAATGATCGACTGTAAGTTGTCTGTATTGAAAGCCCCTTGCAGAGCCCCAGCCCCTGGCAAAGCCCTACCGCGCGCTCGGGTCTGGTGCGCCTGTGTGTGTCTGCGTGTGTGTCCCTGAGGGTGCACCTGTGTCTGTCTGTCTGTGCATGCGTCTGTCTGTCTTGAACGTTTCCATCGGTCTGAGTCTGTGTGGATCGTGGTGCCTGTCCAGGCTCAGGCATGTCTTTGTGTGTTTGTGCCTCTGTTTCTTAGTCTGTGTGTGTCCGTCTGTGCCTGACCTGTGTGTGTTGGGTGATCTGGAAATGGCAGCAAGGGCCTGACTGGCTGCCAGAGAGAAGGCAAATGAATCGCCTTAAGAGCCAGAGGGAGAAGTTGGTGGAGCCAGGAGGAAGTCCAGGCCTAAATGACAGCGAAAAAGTAAGGCCCCAGGAACTCAGTGACATCCTTGCAAGGACCTTGGAATCTCCCAGGACTTAAAAAGCAGTGGGAGTGGCAAGTCGGTTCATCATTACCTAAGGTCCTTAAAGGGCAGGAGGACTGGCCCCCAAATTGGACCCTGGCCCCCAGAGTATTATCCTCATGTTGCAGCAGAGAAAACCGAGTCCCCTGGCTAGGACTTTCTTAAGACTGAAGAGGACCCCTCAATCACTAAGCTTCCAGAGGCCTGGGCGGACTGGCCCTCGGCTGAAAACACCGTATCAGAATGAGAAAATCACCCCTTTCTATGGCTTTCGATCCCTCTGCTGGGAAAGCCTGTTGTTGGTGCTACTCTTTCGTTTATCTTTTTTTAAAGAAAATATTTTTTTCTTTAGTTTCATTCAGGAACACCCCAGCCTTAAGCACAATGACTGGAACACACTCTCTCATGGGTATACAGAAATACAGCTCTAGAGGCACTGGGTGGCTCAGTGGGTTAAGCATCCGACCTCGGCTCAGGTCATGATCTCGCAGTTCTTGGGTTCGAGCCTTGCATCCGGGTCTGTGCTGACAACTCAGAGCCTGGAGCCTGCTTCCAATTCTGTGTCTCCCCCTCTCTCTGCCTCTCCCTGGCTCGCACTCTGACTCTCTCTCTCTCTCTCAAAAATAAATAAAAATATTTTAAAATTTTTTAAAAAGAAAAAGAAATAAAACTCAACAGGTAGGTGATTTCATAGCAATCAGAGAACCCCCACAAAACGGTTCTAGTATCATTCAGTAGTTAATTTATCAACATAAACACGAGGACATGGAATATTTCCGTTTGGTAGACATCATAATTTTTCTTAACTATTTTTGGAGTAAAATATGAAGCATTCAACTCATTAGAAACTAATATGGAAGCCCTTCCTGAGGTTAAAAAAAACACAAGACTTTTGGGGCGCCTGAATGGCTCAGTCATTTAGGTGTCTGCCTCTCCATTTCAGCTCAGGTCATGATCTCATGGTCGGTGCGTTCCAGCCTGGAATCGGGCTCTGCGCTGACAGTGTGGAGCCTGCTTGGGATTCTCTCTCTTTCTCTCTCTCTCTCTCTCTCTCTCTCTCTCTCTCTCTCTCTCCGGCTCTCCCACAGGCTCTCTCACCCTCTCAAAAGAAATAAACTTAAAAAAGTTTTTGAGACTTTTGTGATGTCACAGGTAGCTTTTATTTGTTTGTATCCTTGCTTTGAGTTTTTATCTTGAAAAGAATCCAAACCTACAGGAAACTTAAAAGAACTGGACAATAAACTCTCCTACTCTTAAGTTAGAGTTACCAACAGTTTACATTTTGGCACATTTGTTTTCTTCCTGTGTGTGTAGGTACACACACACGCACAGATGTGTAACATGCACACACACACATAAAGACATATATGTTGCATACACATAATGTGTGCACATCCACACACGTTAAAAAATTTTTTAATGTTTATTTATTTTAGAGAAAGAGAGAGGCAGTTCGGGAGGGACAGAGAAGGAGACACAGAGTCGGAAGCAGGCTCCAGGCCGTCAGCACAGAGCCCAACGTAGGGCTCGAACCCACAAACCATGAGATCATGACCTGAGCTGAAGTCGAATGCCTAACCGACTGAGCCACCCAGGCAGCTTATACATACACACACTTTAAAAAAATAAAACAGTGAAAGACTTATAATGGAATTGGCCCTACGCTCTTCATTCCCTGGGCCAACGATTCTCAAACATCACCACATATTTGGGGCGATTTTTATAAAATGCCCACCCTCACAGGTACTGATATAATTTGGTTGGAGTGAGGCTTAGGTTTCAGAATGTTAGTGGCTCCTGGGGGGATTCAGAAACGCAGCCAACACTGAGCACCACCGCCTGATCTTTTTTCTCTAGGACCCGTGCTGCCAAAGCGAGCCCTCCATCTTTTTTCTTAAAGGCAAGTCACGCCCCCACCTCTCAATCTTGAAAATGCTTTATTCTCAAAAGCCGTTGAGAGTAAATCGCCACTCTCCTCACCCTTTCTCCATAAATCCTTCACGTATCTCCTGAGAGCAAGGAAGGACGTTTGCTTACATAACCAGAGCGTAATCACTAACTCGGGAAATCTCTACTCACACCATGCCAGCATCGAATATTAAAGCCATATTCAAAAGTTTGCAAACTGTCCCGATAAAGTCATTCCAGTAATTGTAGCCTTTCTGATCCAGGATCCCGTCCAGAACTATGTTGTGTTTATACATCTTTTCTCTTCCCTCTTTTTAATGTAAAGCCGGTCCTCATTCTTTCTTGGCCTTCCATAACCTCTGTTTATGGCAAGTGACACTCATTTCCTATTTATGGCTGTGATTTTTTTTTAATTTAAAGAGCAAGTAAACGTAAAGGGAAAAATACTTAAGGAAATAAGAGAACAGGTATGTAGATGTCGCCCAGGTCGTCCCGACCTCGGCACTGTTGTCATTTGGGGCTGGATAATTCTGTCCTGCGGGAGCCCGTCCTGTGCAATGTGGGATGTTTAGTGGCACCCCTGGGCTCTGCCCATTGGAGGTCAGTAGCCCCCTCTGCTCGCCCTCTGGTCACGACAACCAAAAATGTCTCCAGACAAATTGCCAAGCATCCTCTGGGAGGCAAACTCGCTTGGTTGAGAGCCACTGACGTAGCCAGTGAGAGAAGCAGGTGAGTGGCTGAAGTCTGGGAGCCCTGTACTGGGGTACTCGTCTCTGTCCCTTATGTGTAAATGACACTTACCACCTGCTTAGGACTGGGACCAGAGATGAGCAGGGTCTCATCCGGCGCCCCGGGAGCCATGGGAAAGCAAAGGGAGGCGGAGGAGGTCCAAGAGGCAGAAAAAAGTAAACCAAGAAGGAGGAGCCAGGAAAACAATACTGTCACCTAGAATTAAGTCTCTTTAAGCTTTGTGACCCCTCACAGAAGTTCTTCTGCCCCAGTAATTCCTTTTAAGACACGAATCAGATCATTTCAGTTCCCTGATTAAAAGTCTCCAGTAACTTCCCATCACATGCCAAGTAAGAGCAAAGGACCAAATAGACCCTGCAGGATGATCTAGTGCCTGTCTTTCCCTTGGGGCTCCACTCGACCCGGTCCCCATCACAGTCCCCATCACGGTCCCTGTCACTGTCTTTTCCAGCCACTCTGGACCTCTCTGTCTTCCAGGGTCTCACTGTGCTCATTTCTGAATGAAGCTCTTTGCATTGCTATGTCCCCCGTGTGGAATGCGGTGTCCTCATATCCTCGGAGGGCTGGCCTCTTGTCATCGGGTCTCAGTTCAGCTGTCACCTCCCCCCAGGGTGCCGTATATAGGAGCCGTCTCTCCCAAGGTCCTGTTCGACTTCTCCCATTGCACTTTCTGTGACGGCACTGTTGGCCGGATGCCCTGACTTTCACTATCAGCTCCCTTCTCCTTCATGGCCATCCAGGCAGAGGTGCCCCTTAGACCTCCACCCGGCCAATGATAGGTGCCTGCACCCCGCTCTCCCTCTTCCACCTTCTGCTGGATCACAAGGCTGATGGCTGGAGCTGTGCAGCCATTCTATGATGAGGAGGAAAAGACCACGCAAATATCAGATTCCTGAGCCAGAGAACCAGCACCAACATCCTCTCACTGGAAGGAAATAAATCCCTTGGGTTTACGCCACTGTGACGAGGTTATCCGGTACTTGCGGCCAAAACCACCCGACTGAAATTACTCAGTTAATTTAGCTGTTTGTTTTTTGTCCCTAACCCTCGGCGAGACTCGAAGCACCATGAGACGGGCATTCACGTCTGTCTTATGCACCACTACATCTTCAGCACCTGGGCACAAGGCCTGACTCATGATAGAGCCCCATCACTATTAACCGGTCTGCTCCCCAGATCTCTCGCATATAAAATAGAGACAGTCACAGTACCTTCAAAGACTGTAAGGACAAGATAAGTCAATGCATGCTTCGTGTTTACAGTGGTGTCTGGCGCGTAATCATTGCTCAGAGGACTGCTATTATTTGTTGACTCAATGACCTCATTAACGAGTGGAAGAAAGGATTTCCTTCTCCGTGTATTTTGCAGCAGTGTCCCTTGGCTTCCCCCCTTCTCTTCAAATCAAAGCTGTGTTTACTTGGTGCTGACAAGTCAGGCTATTGATTAAGAAACATGACCACCGCAGTTGGAAGAAATTCACACTGTCTACAGCGAGCTGTTGGATTAGCACCTTGAAGCAGTGGAGAGGCAGAGACGAAGACAGACACGGAGACACAAAAGGGTAGAGTGAATAAAGCCTGGGGTATTCCAAAGTTCAGGCCAAGAAGGGCTGGAAATGAAATCTAATATGGGATTGTGCTGTTATATACCGTGGGAGAAAGCAACAGAGCATTACAACTCAGGCTTGGCTGACGCCACTCAGCGGTAAGCAGGAGGGACAGGGAGTCACCGAGTGTGTGGGAGGGGCCCAGCTATAACCCCCTGGGGGAAAGGGCTTCATTCATTCATTCACTCAACACTATATTTATCAAACAGCTACTAAGAGGGATCCGGCAGGGAAAACAGTGAGTCCCACCTTGTCCGAAATGGTCAGATGATTCTACGGGACCCACGATCTTTTTTCCCTAACTGCCTTGCAACCAAGTAGATGCCAGTCCACAGTTCAGGCCGCACGTGACATAGTTTGTGACTAATATTACTGCTACTAACGATCATTTTCCGTATTTACTCTGTGTGGGTACCACGTTGACATCCCTTTACCAACCACGATGGAGACCATTTGCTAGGCATCTAGTCAACATCCATTCCCTTTTTCTTTACAAACAAAACAATAACAAACCTCCCTTCTATTCGGGGTCACATCAAAGAGCCCGTATCCCCAAATAAAATTGGCACCGATCTTTATGATTACCACCCAAACACCCACCCTGATGAGCACAGAAGGGTAGGGGTTACCTCCCAGTGGAGCAAACCAAGGGTCAGAGAGTTTAAACGACTTGCCAAAGGCCATACAGCCTCTAGCTGGTGGTAGCTTGGTTCTAGAACCTACACTTTTTATTCTTTTGGTCTGTTTTCATGTACACAGACAGCACAGAGACACCTCTCCCATTTAACGCTCCCAGGAACCTTGGCAGGGAGTGTAATGGGTAAGGTTTTCAAATATCTGCAGACATACGTTCCCTAATCAGCCAGCTGCCCTCCTTCCTCCCCCTTCCTAAAGCTAATCCCTTCCAGCCCAGTGGAGTGAAGAGCCCAGGAGAGAGAGAGAGAGACAGAAAGAGAGAGAGAGAGGTGGGGAAGCAGTCAGCTGCGTCCACATGGCCATTGGGCAGGATCCCTCTGAGAAGATTGTTCAGGTGTGGGAAAGGCCAAAGGCAGAGAAGATTTTGCATCATTTTCCATAGGGGATTCTAGGAAGAGACGTTCAAATAAAATCAGTACACAGCACGGTGAGGCAGAGGGAGGGCTTGAATTTTGCATCCAGAAAGTTCCAGGTACCTTGTGGAGGGAAAGAGAAAATAGCTGACAGTGATGATGGGTGGCACTGATCAGAGGTGCTCTGGGAACAGTGAGGTGGCCACAGGGTGGCCAGAGAGGACCATGGGCCAAGTGGGCGTGGCAGCCAGACCACAGGGGGAAGCTGGGCACCAGAAAGAGCCAAGGTAGGGCTGGTCAGCTGGGAGGCACCCTGAGTGGACTGAGCTAACCGCCAGCTGTCTAGGTGTCCACCGGGTGTAGACCCAGCGACTGCGACCTGCTAGGACAGTGAGCAGGGCAACAGGAATAATAGAGGCTGCCTCCCAGGATTAGGGGGTAAAGCAGGAGCCATGAAGGAGCGGGACAGAGGTCAGACACAAAACACCTGACTTCAAACCTCATCCATCCTGCTGTCTTGCCGTAGCCACTGCCATGAGCGATGGCTAGAACCTGGGGGACCCAGAAGGTGGCCCAGTGACAGGAAAGAGACAAACAGGCCTCATTTTAATGCTTGTGCAGGACCTGGACCTGGTTTTCCAGGGTGAGCCTCGCCTAACCACCAGTCGGTGTGTGCTGACATGTAGTAGATTAAGTAAATGAACAAATGAATGAGTGATGAAGACCTTTCCCAGAAACTGTGGGAGTCACGGAACCCTTTCTGGTGATATCCTTTCTGTTGGAGAATGAAGACATGCATATTACAGGAGAGAGGAAGTCGTTGACCGCAGATTTCTTTTTTTAGCACAGCACCGAGGGGATTCGAGAGAGGACAGCCAGAGCCGGAGCAGATAGGAAGGCCCTTCCACTGGCAGGGCCACCAATGCTTGTCATGTGAGGTCCTGGCCTGCTTTTGGCAGGAGCCTCTAAACAGCAGAAGGGAGTCACTTTTCAGGCTCCATTCAGATGTCACCTCCTCCAGGAAGACTTCCCTGATAGCCCCCGCCAAGTTTAGGTGCCTGCTCTCTGCTCTCTCTATCAACCCTTTCCATATAACAGTCTATTCATCGTGGTTCTCCCTGGAAGGTGAGTACTTAGAGACAAGGTTGTGTATCATCTCAGTTTCCCATGTCCCAGCACAGGGTCTGGCCCCCTGATAGGCATTCAGGAAAGAAAAGGAGCCACTGGGGTGCCTGGGTGGCTCAGTCGGTCAAGCGTCCAGCTTCGGCTCAGGTCATGGTCTCACAGTCTGTGGGTTCGAGCCCTGCGCTGGGCTCTGTGCTGACAGCTCAGAGCCTGGAGCCTGCTTCACATTCTGTGTCTCCCTCTCTCTCTGCCTCTCCCCTGCTTACACTATCTCTCTCTGTCTCTCAAAAAAATAAATATAAAAACATTAAAAAATATTTAAAAAGAAAAGAAAAAAAGCCATTAACTGAGTCCTTCCCAGGAACCAGACACTGCACTGAGGGCTTTAGCTACCAACGTCTTCCACTCGCTCAGTGAGTTCAGGAGCCGGTGTGACCCTCGGATAACAAAGCGACGCTAGGAGCCACTAAGAAGCTTTCTCTCTCTTTTTAAAGTTCTGCGTCCTCCTCTTCCAGAGTGCCTGGCCTAAAATTCTTGAGGTTTGAGAACAGCACGGAAGCTCAGGGTGCTGGGGCCGTCTGCCTGGGTGGCGGCTGGCTGGGTGGGTGGGGAGGACGGGACCATGAAGAGCGAGCACATGTTAGCAATTGGCATCTGCGCCGCACGCAGACACAGCGCATTCTCGGGGACCACCCGAGGAGCCGGGCCCAGCGGCCTCGGAGCCGGGAGTGTGAGACCCGCGCTCTTCTACTGCCTTCTGCCAGCTGGTCTGGAGCAAATGGGCGCAAGGCGGCTGGCGCGGGTAGGGGCCTGGAAGCTTCCGGCGTAAGGAACTGGGACCAAAAAGCAACAACCTCGACATCCTAGCCACACACGTGGATGCGTGCGGAGGTGAGCTGACGTGGGGGTGCAGACAGTGACACAAAAATACCAGCCCGGAGGGCCAACAGAAAGTTCCGCCGCCCCGTTGTGCATCCCACTTTAGAGATAAATAAGCGAGGGCGCTGATTCTGCTTTCTGAGGGAGCCCAAGAGAGGCTCTTGAAGTCCCCCTGGGGACCTTTCCTTTGTGGCCTTTCCTGCCCACGCTCTGGGCTACCCGTAAATCTGACCCTGTCCACGGCCAGCAAGCCTCAAGAGCCGAGACTCACTGGAGCAAACAACTTCACGAAAACAATCTGTCCCATAAACAAAGTCGGTGGAAAGCGTCCAGCCCCACACAATGGAGCTAATCTTCTGGGCACACATTTCCCGTCCGGGGTATTAGCGTAGACACCGCTTCCTCCTAGGTGGAGGTAACGCCACTTGGCCGGCGGATCCAAGAACAATAATGCTTTGTAGATCCCAGCCCGTCGGAGGCACAGGGCGGGCAGGAACTCAGAAGCAGGGAGCTGATCCTTCCCCCTCCTTTCTTATCTTAAAGAAGCCCTGTGGCTTTGGAAGCGGGGTCACCTCTGGAAAGAACGGGGGTACAGGGAGCACATTACCCTGGGTTCCGGTTCCGCGCCACCCACTGCCCGGCCCAGAGCTTTGGGGCAAGTGATTTAATCTCCCAGAACTGTAATTTCCCCATTGTTCAAGCGGGAGTATACAAAGATGTCCAAACTCACTTGTACTCAGGGGGATGTAAATTTAAAATATTGAATGGCCACTGTCAAAACACACACACGCGTGCGTGCACACACACACAGAAAATAGCCCATGTTGGTGAGGATGTGGAGAAATCAGACCCTAGTATACTCTTGGAAGGGATGTAGAATGGTGCGGCTGCAATGGAGAATAGTGTGAAGATCCCTTGAAAATGAAAAATAAAATTACCACGTGGCCTGGCAATCCCCCTTCTAGGTCCACACCCAGAAGAACGAACAGAAGAGAAAGTTGTACACCTGAGCTCCCAAAAGCATGGTTCACAGTAGCCAAGAAGTAGAAGCAGCCCAAATATTTATCTGTGAATGCACTGATAAGGAAAATGTGGTCTATCCATTCCATGGACTATGATTCGGCCTTAAAAAAGAAGGACAGCATGTCACCTGCTACAACGCAAATGACCCTTGAGGCCATGACGCTAAGTGAAATCAGCCAGGCATAAAAAAACAAAATGGTACGCTTCCACTCATGTGTTATCTAAAGTAGTCAACCTCACGGGAACACAAGGTGGAATGCTGGTGGCCAGGGGCTGCAGGAAGGAGGGGTGGGGGGTTCCGTGGGTAGAGAGCTTCTGTTTTATAAGATCAAAGAGTTCCGGGGAGATGCCGTACAAAAGCGTGCGTATACTGGACATGACTGAATCTTACGCTTAAAAGTGGTCAAGATGGTCAAGTTTATGTGACCTGGTCTTTTTCACAGCTTTTAAAAAACCAAAATATCGAAATACCATTTCTCTGCCTCAAAGTTTTCTCAAGTCAGAGTTTTGGGCAACATCAAGAGTTAGTAACGTGGTAGGGGAAGTGGAAACACATGTATTCTGTGGGGGGAGGGTCAGTTAGGATGACTATTGCAAAGGACAGTTGGCTCCATCTGGTAAAATATAAAATACACATATGCTACAACCCAGCAATTTTCCTTCTCATCAGCTATCCTTTTAAAAAAATGTTTGTTTATTTTTGAGAGAGAGAGACAGAGTGTGAGCGGGGAGATACACAGAGAGAGAGAGAGAGATACAGAATCTGAAGCAGGCTCCAGGCTCTGAGCTGTCAGCCCAGAGCTTGATGCAGGGCTTGAACTCACAAACCGTGAGATCATGGCTTGAGCTGAAGTTGGACATGTAACTGAGCCACCCAGGCGCCCCTCATCATCTCTCCTAAGACATGTACAAGGATGTTTCAGTCATCCGTGTTATAAATGCAAAAGATTAGAAATAATCTAAATGGCCATTAGTAGGGGAATGGATCCATAAAAATGGCACATATTTATAATTTAAGGGAATCAGATCTCTTTCTATGAACACAGATTGATTTCAAAAATGAATTCTTGAGTGGGGGAAAAAGCAGATTAGATATTTATATATAGCACATCACTTGTATATATGTGTTTATGTAATTAAAAGAACTCAAAATACTAATATATATTATATACATATATATATATAATGTATATAAATATAGACAAGGTAACCAAAAAATAGTTAATCAGTAAATAAAACCCTTATTACTTCCTACTGTGTCAGTCTCCGGCAAGCCCCCAGTTATCCTTACCTGTTGGGCTTCCTGCCCCTGTGGGCTTCCCTCCTGGAGTAAACGGGGCTGACCTGTGCTCTGTTCATTCCACAGTCTCCGATAGAACACTGTGGAAACGACACCTCAGGACATCTAAGACTAGGACGTAAAAGACATCCTGGTTTCCTTCTTGCTCTCTTATCTTCTCCAGGGGCTCATTCTGGAAGAAGCCAGCCACCATGTTGTGAGGACACTCAAGCCACGTGACAAGGAACTGAGGGCTCCCTCTGAGAGCCAGCACCGACTGGACCCGCCTTTGGTATATCTACCTACTCCCAGTCAAGCCTTTAGGTGACTGATTGTACCTCATGAGAAACCTTAAATCAGAACCACCAACTAAGTTGCTTCAGAATTCCTGACCCATGGATATTGTGATACAATAAATCTGAATGGTTTCACGCCACTAGACTTGAGGGTAATTTGTCAGGCAATGATGGGTAATTGATGCAGTTAGACGTGCCTCTTTAAGGCTCTGTGCCTAAGGTCTACTCTTCATATGCTCGGCAAGTGTCAGAAAGGCATTAAAGTCACATTAGTATTAAACCGAACCTTTTGTTCTTCAAGTAATCAGAAGGGCTGATGATTCTCCAAGGCTTCTTCCTGCATTTGATGTAAAGTCAGTTCCACTAGACACAAGAACCCAGACCTTGAGGAACACTGGACGGGTCTGTTGTGGGCTGAACCGTGTCCCCCACTCCTCGGATTCATATGCCGAGGTCCTAATCCTGACTTCCTCAGAATGGGACTTTATTTGGAGACAGGGACTTTAAAGGGATCATTAAGTTGAAACAACATCATTAGGGTGAACCTTATAATGACTGATGTCCTTATCAGAAGGTGAGGACACAGACGAACATAGACAGACAACCATGTGAAGACACAGGGAGAAGTCAACCATCTACAAGACGAGGAGAGCGCTCTCACCGGAACCCAGCCATGCTGGCAACTTGATCTTGGACTCTGAGCCTCCACAATTGTGAGAATAAGTTTCTGTTGTTTAAATCACCCATCTGTGGTAGTTTGTGGTGGTTCTTCCAGAAAACTAGCACATAGTCTAACATACTTGCTCTACAAATTATGGCCTTAGGTCCAAAGGGCAGAAGTGATTTGGCCAAGGTCACAGAGAGAATACAGAGCAGAACAGCAATAAAAGCCCCTCTCTCCTCACTGGAGTCCAGTGGTTCTTCCAATAAGTGAGACCAAGGCGCCTCCGCCATGGAGAAGAATTCTCAGAAAATTCTTACAGACATCCTTTGAGTTCCTTGTTCTTTATTCAAGATGGTGAGTGAGTGGCCTCCACTCACAGCCCCATCACCTCTGCTTCATGCACTGAAACTTTTAAAAAAGTATCTTAAAAATATTTTTACTTATTTATTTTTGAGAGAGAGAGAGCACAAGCAGAAGAAGGGCAGAGAAAGGAAAACATAGAATCCAAAGCAGGCTCCAGGCTCTGAGTTGTCAGTGCAGAGCCTGACGCGGGGTTTGAACCCATAAACTGAGATCATGATCTGAGCCGAAGGCGGACACTTAACCAACTGAGCCAGCTGGCGCCCCAACACACTGAAGTTTTTAAGAACCAGCCCGGGTTTCATTTCCTCTTTCCAGGCTCACCTCCCAGTAGAAGAACAGCCCTTCAGGTAATTATGCTACCTTCTAAGAAGCAATGACAACAAAGCCTTCAGAGCATCCAACAAGGAAGTGATGGCCAGAAGCCCGTAAACTTTCAGAACTCACAAAAGTACATAAAGAGTAAAAAAACAAAAAAATTAAACTCTTAGTGGAAGACAGCCGTCCTTCAGATGAAAATCTGTCTCCACACGCATAATTCCAACGACCACGGGTCAACTCTATCTGGGTGTTTCTTCAACAACTAAATCTTGACAAGCCCCAAACGGAATCCGGTTCTCTCAAACATCTCCGCCTACCATAGCCCAGACTTCATTTAATGAAATCGCCATAACCGTAACAGTAATCTTCCTCATGCTAAGGGCCAGCCATGTGCCAGGCACTTTACACAAACTGTCAACCACTCAAACTCAACCACGCAGAGCGCGGATCATCGTGGTCCTTCTCCAGATGAAGACGCCCAGGCTCGCGACGATGACGTGGTCACAGACCTTGTAAATGGGGGAGCTGGGACACAGAGCCACGTCTGGCTGGCTCCCAGACAGACTGGCGGCCCACATCTGGGCTGCAGATGGGGTGTGTTTGACCAGAGGAGTGGGTTTTTGTTGCTTTTTGTTTTTAGTCCTAATTAGTTGCTAACATTGAAAAGTCAGGACATTTGACATAAAAAGCCAGATTTCTAGAATTTCCAGAAAGAAAAAAAAAAGAGAGAATCTGACATCACGTTCGTAGGATCGTTAACTTCTTGGACTTGGTAGGGATCAGAAAAAGGAGACAGATGCTACTCGGCTCTGGAGAGGGTTTGGAGGTGGGGTGGGGGCTGGCCCGAAGTGTCACGGTGGCGGTAATGGCTAGGGTTCCATTTACACTTTCCATGGGCCAGGGGTGCGTTTCTAGGCCAGACTCTAAAACACAAGGCCTGCGAAACCCTGGATGATGAGAGATTCAGGCCGTCCAGGTACTGGTGACCCAGGGGTCAGTCTGTGTCCCCTACTAGATTGTAGGATAGCCTCCAAGCCTCCCCTCCCCCTCCTTCTCCCCAGAAGCTTTCTAATACTTGTTTGCTAAGTCACGTTGACTAAGAATTAGCCAAGAAGGCGAGATTCATTTAGAGCCTGGTTGTCTCTCCTGTCCCCGGTAGGAGAAGAAAAGAATCAGGGCAAAAATAAATTCACACACACACACACACACACACACACACACACCCTTTGAGCCAGCAACTCCACTCAGAGGCATTTATGGAAAAGACAGATTCACAGGCATGCTGGGATCGGATATGCACGGGGAAATTCGCAGGGGCATGATATTAGCAAAACAAATTGGATACTGATCAAATACAGTTAGGTCCAAGAGTCCAACAGACACGTACGTGGGAAACTGTGACCCGGTGAAACAGAGCACAGACTATTAGGCCAGGTCCCACTTCTGCCCCTGATGTGTGGTGTGGCCCCAGGCAAGTGACCCGGAGTCAGGGAACTGTGAAAGGGGGTAATACCTACTCCACTGAGTCCCCGAGGATTTATAGACAGTAAACACTTAGAAGAGTGTGTGGCACACACTTCTGGAAGCACGACCTAAGTGTGTTAGTAACGGTAGTAGTAATAATAGTAGTGGTACTACTAATACTACTAATACTTTAAAAGGCAAAATGCAGCTTTGTGATTTGCATCGTCTATACACGTGGCCTATTGAATAAACAACTAACTTTTCTTTTTTTAAAAAAAATTTTTAATGTTTATTTTTGAGAGAGAAAGAGAGAGCGCACACGAGCAGGGGAGGGACAGAGAGAGAGGGGGTCACAGAATCGGAAGCAGGCTCCAGGCTCTGAGCTGTCAGCACAGAGTCTGACACGGGGCTCAAGCTCACTAAATGTGAGATCATGACCTGAGCCAAAGTCAGGTGCTCAACTGACTGGGCCACCCAGGCGCCCCACAACTAACTTTCCAAGAGAGAAAGGCAGGAAGGGCGGTGGGGAACAAATCCGTCTGAATAAAAGCAGAGATGCAGTCGGAAAATTCATACCTGGGGAGGGATCTGTCCCCCCTGCCATCACCCGACCCCTCTGAACCTCTTTCTCCTGGTTTACGGGCTCAAGAAGGAGCACATTCTGATGCACTCTCCACAGGGTCAAGTTCAGTGCAGGGTACAGTAGTGTAGGGTATAGCTGAACCTGGCTTGGTGGTTTCAACTCCTCTTGGGTTTGGGGAAACACATCTGGAGTGCAGCCACCCAGAAGTGAAGTCTCCAAAGAGTCAAGGCCAGGTGCTTCCTGACAGTAGGGAAACATGCCTTTCTGGGACCCAAAGTCAAGATCGACCCAGCAGAGAATCCGCGGTGTTTTGGCACTCAGGCTTTGCCTTTCCCAGAGCTGCTATCATGAAGTACCACCAGCTCGGGGGACTTAAACGGCAGAAATGTACTGTCTGTCCATTCCTGAGGCTACAAGTCCGAGATCAAAATGTCAGCAGGGCCGGTTACTTGTGAGGCTGGGAAGGAGGCTGTGCTCCACGCCCGTCTCCCAGCTTCTGGGCATCCCTTGGCGGGTTCCCTCTGCATCTTCACACCATCTTCCCTCTGCAGGTGGCTGTCTCCGGGCCCAGGGGGTACGTTTTTCCTCAAAGGACACCAGTCTTACTGGATTCGGGACCCCTCTAATCAAGTACGACTGCATCTTAACTTTGTCATTTGCAAAGGATCCAAATAAGTCACAGTCGCTGGCCCTGGGGTCCTCAACATCTCTGGGGGCGAGGGGTGCACAGTTCAACCCGTAACAGGCCTGTGTCAGGGAGTGGGAAGGAGGGACCTACTGTCCCAGGCCCACTGCCCACCCCCTCCCCCTCCCCCCAGGTGGCAGAGCTACACCACCCCATATTTTCGCCCACCTATGTCTGGTCCTTACTTAACATTTTCTACCCAAAAAACAAACTTAAATACTTCCTTTACACTCAACTTACATAATGATACTCATTTCAGGTTGGCTCTGATATGCCACTTAGTTCTCTCGTACATGTTAAATCATACATGATATGATCAATGTTGTTCCACGCACCAAAGTTTGGGAGACATTGAGCTCATTTAATCCCAGACTTTTTTTCTTCTTTTTTTCCCCTCTGGATGACTGAAGAGAGGCCCAGGCTACATGAGCCTGGCCCACCTGCCGGTGCCCTGGATACCCCTCCCCCGATGTCTCTTCCCATCAGAGGCTTACCCTTGGGTCTGTCCTCACGGGGCGGTCCCCTGTTCTCTGGATGTTTCTTTTAAAGATTATCTTAGTCTAATTTTTAAAGTTTATTTATTTATTTTGAGAGAGAGAGAGAGCACAAGCGAGGGGAGGATGGAGAGAGAATCCCAAGCAGGCTTAGCACTGTCAGCGCAGAGCCCAATTTGGGTCTTGAACCCATGAACTGTGAGATCATGACCTGAGATGAAACCAAGAGTTGGATGCTTAACCAGCTGAGCCACTCAAGTGTCCCTGGATGTTTTTATTATTTAATTTTTTAAAATATTTTATGTTTATTTAATTTTTAAGCAAGTTTGAACAGGGTAGGCGCAGAGAGAGAGGGAGACTCAGAATCCCAAGCAGGCTCCAGGCTCTGAGCTGTCAGCACACAGCCCGATGTGGGGGCTCAAACTCACAAACCACAAGATCATGACCTGAGCTGAAGTAGGATGCTTAACCGACTGAGCCACCCAGGTGCCCCCTATTTTTTAAATTTTAAAACATTTTATTTATTTTTGACAGAGACAGGGAGGAGAGAGGATGCAGAGAGAGAGGGAGACACAGAATCCGAAGACAGGCTCCAGGCTCTGAGCTGTCAGCACAGAGCCCAACGCGGGGCTCGAACCCACGGACCCTGAGATCATAACCTAAGCTGAAGTCAGACACTTAACTGACTGAGCCCCCAGGCGCCTCTGGATGTTTCTTAATGGACAGGTTTCTCAGCGGGAGGCTGCTGGCATTAGGAGCAGGACGATTCTTTGTGTGAGTCTCTCCTGTGCATTTCTCCTTGGGGCCCCTCCCCACTGCATGCCCTGGGCCTTTGCCATCACGACAGCTAGAGACATAGGTCTCCACTCCTCTTTTCAAAGCCCCCAGTTGAGAACCACTCCTGGGGAGGTTCCTGGTCTCACCACAGGATGCCCACTCTGTAACTCTTACCATTTTCCTGGTGAGCCAAGAGGCGGAGCAGGACCTGACCTTAGATAATCAGCTCTAATCCCCAGGGACATGCTCCCACCGGGGTACGGGGTGGGGGGTCTCCTGCCTGTGCCAGGGTGTGGTTCCTAAGAGCGCAGACCCGGGACCCAGACTGGCTCTGCCACCACCCTGGGTGGAGGGGGCTACGCAATGAGCCGGTGCCTCCCCCTCCCCTTCTACAGAGTGAGGTTCAACTAGCACCTGCCCACTGGGAAGAGGAGGGAGTTAATGTGTGCAGACCATCTACACGGAGGTCTGGCACACAGACAGCCGTTGGTGTCAAGTGAAAACAATACCCCCTCCTCCCAACTCTCATCGTCTCCTGTGTTCAGCCCAGCCACCTCACCTTCCTTATTTCATACCCAAAGCAGTTCTAGAAGGCTCCTATTATGATCCCATTTCACAGATGATAAAATGGAGGCATAGAGCAGCCGCCTCTGTAGCTTTACCTCCCGCAGCAAACCAGTAATGGAACCGGGGGCTGAACCCTGTTCCATCTTGCTCTGTAGCAATGGGGTGAGCGCAGAGAAGGGGTGAGCACCAGCTGGGAGCCAGGAGACCAGGTCTGGGGAGACTTTTGGTTCCTGCCTGTGCAGGGAGGTGGCCAATCCTCCATGGACCTCAGTTTCCTCGTCAGAAAATAAAGGCTTTGGATGGACTCCTGAGACCTGTCGCTTCTGTGACCCCCAGTGGGGCCAGAGGGGAAGTCGGCAGGGGAGCCCACCCCCCAGAGCATGGAGCTCCCCGCCTCGCTGTGCCCGGTGAGGCTGCTGGCTGGCTGGTCCCAGACGGGCTTTCACCCCTTGCCCTCCCCTCTCCATACCCAGGCACCTCCTCAACGAAGCTCAGGGCATCTGAGGACACGGAGGATGTTATCTGGCCCGGAACGCTGGGGCCCAGTTTCCAGGGATTGGGTCAGGTGAGGCGGTAGGTGACCCAGATAACCACTCTCTGCATGGTCCCTAGAGGAGGCTGCCTGTGGGACCCGCTGTGCCCAGGGGACAGCATGCAGGGGCAGCTGCCTCGGTTCAGCAGGACACTGATTCCTCACGACAGCCACGGGGGTCGATGGGGTGGGCAGTTCGAGCAGCCCCTAAGGTCTGCAAGTTCCGTAATGCCAGTCCCCACATGCACCTGTGGACAGTCACCCCGAAGACTTCACCTCGCTGCCATTCACTGCGCACCCACCAGGCGTGGGGCAGGGTGCTAAAGGCCTTCCACTGGGGATTTTTTCCTTTTAAAGTATCTCATACTCCCACAGCCCTACTATGAGTCAAGAGTCTTAGTCCTCACTCTAGAACGGGAAAACTAAGATTCTAAGACCTTAAATATGGTGCCCCAGGGTTGAAAAAGGCAGACCTGGGATTCGAACCCCAGGTACATACCTTCTTGCCACCCTCATCAAAGGCTTTGCCACACCCCTGCCTCCTTGGCTACCCTTTAAAGGCTTCCACATCCCCCTGTGATTGCCCTGGGTGCCTGCTCCAACCTACCTCCAGGAGGATACAAAGGAGAATTCAGTGAAGTAGATCAATGGCAAGAACAAACGCACGCTGAATGCTGGACCCAACCCTGTCCGTTGGTGCCCAAGACCGTTACAAAGAGGAAGGTGAAAGGCGGCAGGTCCCCTCAGTACACTCAACCTGCCTTGCCCTGAGCCCTTGGCCTGAAAAACCTCAAGACTCACAAAGAGTCTAGCAAGCAGGGGGTATCATTCCCATTTTACAGCTGGAAACACTAAGGTGTCTTGTCTCAAGATGATACAACTAGGAAGCCACAGTGGGGATTGAGACCCAGGCCTAAGAGGCTCCAAGGAAGGGGATAAATTCAGAGAGCTAATAAGCAGGCAGTTCAAAGCAGCTCAAAGCCCAGGCCTGTGTCAGGACAAGGGGCTTCCTCCTCCCCAGGGCCATCTGCCCAACCAAATGGCCAGAAAGGAGTCCCGACAAGATTGTGTCCCCTGCCAGGCCCGGGCCAGCGCTGCTGCTCTCTGCCCACCTGCTTGCTGCTCTTCCAAGAATCCATGGCTCTGTCACTCAGTGTCACACAGACATCCATTGCCCGGTTCCAGGAAACCCAAGCCTCCCTACACCTGCCCAGCCCCGACCCTAGGACAGCGGGCTGGGGGAGGGGTAGCAAGGAGCCAAAAACCCAGAGAGTCAGACGAGGACAGACATTGTACTAAGTGTCTTCACTTATTCCCCGGTCACGTTCTTTTTGTTTGCTGTGCACTAACGTAAGTCACGGGGAAATCATAGCAAATAAGACCGGACGGTTCCAGAAAGATACTTCATCTTTCTTTATGGCTGTATACTGCTCCGTCACCATCCCCAACTGTTACGAGTCAGCCCCCCTTTAAAGTTTTTCTTAAACTTTTTTATTCTGAAATAACTTCAGACTCACAAGAAGTTGCAAAATTAGTACAGAGTCCTCATGGACCTTCACCAGACTTTCCCCAATGATAACAGTTTGCATAACCACATACATTTTCAAGACTTGGAAACAACGATACAATCGGATTCATTAAACTGTAGAACTTATTCAGAGTTCAGCAGTTTTCACACGCACTCATTTTTATTATTTTTTTTTTTTTTAGCGTACAAGTGCTCTGAAATTTCAACACAGGTATGGATTTGTGTAACAGCCATCACAACCGGGATACAGAGTTGTTCTATCACCACAAAGAAACTCCCTTCCTCCCTTTGTAGTTACACTCACGCCTCCCCAAACCCCCGTAACCACCAATCTGTTCTCTATCTCTATCATGTTGTTGTTTCAAGATACTTCTACGTAGAAGCGTATAGCATGTAACCTTTTGAGACCCAGTTGCTCTTGCTGTTTTCATTCAGCATAACACCCTTGAGATCCATCGAAGGTGTTGGATCTATCAATACTTCATTCCTCTTTGTGGCTGAGGGGTCGTTGGTTTATCCATTTGCCTACTGAAGGACATTAGGCTGGTTCCAGTTCGGGGCTTTTATAAGTCAAGCTGCTATGAACAAGAACGTACAGGGTTTGCAACTGCTGGGTCATGTGGTGAATGACTGTCACTACAAGAAATTGAGAAACTCTTTTCTGGACTGACGGTCCCACTGCTTGGGAATGTGACATGTCCCTCAGCAGGAGGAGAGGTCGGGTGCTCTCCATCCCCACCAACACGTAGTGTGTCAGTGTTTTTTCATGTGAGCCTTTCCAATAGGTGAACAGTTAGACTTCATTGTAGCTCTGCTTTTCATTTCCACAATGGCCACATTTTTCCACTTACATGTTTGTCATCTGTATTTCTTCTTCAGTGAAATGTCTGTTCACATCTACTTTTGACCATTTCCTTAAAAAATTTTTTTTAATGTTTATTTATTTTTGAAAGAGAAAGGCTAACAGAGCACAAGTGAGGTGGAAGTAAGAGAGGAGACACAGAATCTGAAGCAGGCTCCAGAATCTGAGCTGTCAGCACAGAGCCCGATGCAGGGCTCGAACCCACGAATGGTGAGATCATGATCTGAGCTGTAGTGAGACGCTTAACCAACTAAGCTACCCAGGCACGCCTGCCCATTTCCTAATTGGATCTTTTTCTTTTCTGTTGAGTTTTTAAGTCCTTTATATATTCTTGAACCAAGCCCTTTCTAAATTTCTGATCCAAAATTTTACAAATATTTTTTCACAGTTGGTGGCTGTCTTTTCATCCTCTTAAATGGCTCTTTCATAAAACTAAAGTGTCACATTGTGATACTGTCCAACTGAACAGTATTTTCTCTTTTCTGGATTGTGTACTTGGTGCCTTATATAGAACTCTCGTCCTAACCCTAGATCACAAAGATGGCTTTCTATGTCTTCTTTTTTTTTTTTTTTTGCAAGTTTTGTACTTTAATGCTTTACACGTAGAGCTATGATACATTTTGAGTTAATTTTTGGGCATGATGTGAGACTAGTTTGGAGGTCATATTTTGCTTAGGCATGGCCAATTGTTTTTGCACCTTTATCAAAAATCAGTTGGACACCCTGGTGTGGGTCCACTTTTGAGTTTTCTATCCTATTCACATCCGTCCTACTGCAATGCCACAGTTTTCATGACTTTAACTATATAATGAGCCTTCACAACAGAGAGAACCTAAATCTCCTGTCTTCTTCTTTTCCAATATTGTTTTAGCTATGCTAGGCTCCTTGGCTCCTTTTCACGTAGATTTTAGAATCATATCATCTATATCTATAAAAAGCACTGCCGGGATTCTGATGAGCAATGTGTGAAACCTACAGATCAACTTGAGGAGATGACACGTATGCAATGATGAGTCTTGCAGTTCATGAACACAGGTGTCTCTCCATTCACTTAGGTCTTTTTAAACATTTCCTTCTTCCGGGCCCCTGGTTGGCTCAGTTCATTGTGCATCCAACTCCTGGTTTTGGCTCAGGTCAGGATCTCACGGTTGTGGGACTGAGCCCATGGGACTCTGCACTGAGTGTGGACCCTGCTTGGGATTCTCTCCCCCTCGCCCCCTCTGCTCCTTCCCTGCTTGTGTGCACACTTGCTCTCTCCCAAAATAAATAAACATTAAAAATTTTCCCTCAACAATATTATTAAATGTTCAGCATATAGTTTCTGTCAGCGTTTGCCGGATTTATACAGAAGTTTTTTATTTGGGGAGAAGCCACCTTAAGTGACACTGTGGTTTGAAGTTTGGATCCAATCATTTATTGCTATCATATAGAAAATAACCCATTTATTTTGGTGCTGACTTTGCATCCTGTAACCTCGCTATGCTCAATTACTAGTTTTAGGAGCTGTGCTTGGTTTGGTTTTATTTATTTTCTTCTTTTAGGTTCCCCATTGCTCTTCCAGGAATCTCCAGTTCTGTCACCTAGCCTCAAAGACCTCCAGTCCTGTGCCCCAGGTAACCCGAGGCTTCTGGAAGCTGCCGGGCCAGGATCCCAGGGACACAGGGCTGGGGGGCGGGGTAGCAAGGAGCACGGAGCCCTGGGTCCGGGCTCCTTTCTCCTGCTGCCTTCAGTCAGCCTGGGGCAGGCCTTGCACTACGCTTCTTTATTTATTCCTTCGTACTTGATGGCTTCTTACCACGCGCGAGCTTCCTTGAAAAGCAATGGGAAAACACAAGTAAACAGACAGAACTGGCCACAAACACCCACTTCTTCCTCTCGGTGGCTGTCCTCGAAACTTTGGTGACCAAGTGCCCTTAAAGTTTTGAACTTCAGTGACTCTCGCCTGTTGCCTGTTGCTTTTATACACACGAACCCCTGAAGTACATTAATCTAGTCTGTGCATTACGGAAAAAGAAGAAGCAAAGGCTGTTTCGCACGCGACAGACCCCACTTACTTGGGAGTCGGACTGCCTGGTTCAGATCCCAGGCCCAGGAGACACCCTCTGGGAAGGGACGTAACGTCTGCATCTCGCCTTCCTCTTCTAGAAACCAGGGCCCCTAACACCTCACACAGTTGCCGTGACCGTCAGGTGAAGCGGCAGCCTGGTTCACAGCCGGTTTGCTGGTCCCATCAGAACGTGCGAGGCACAAGGAAAACCATGAGATTTTGAAATAGAGACAGAACACCTGCATTTACTTCTTGCGCCGCCTTTTGGGAGAAGCGGGGTGTTATTTCACCGTTTGTCTCTGGAGGAGGGTTGACCTGTCTCATGACTGTCGTGATGGAGACGGCAGCAATGGGCGTCTGTCTCTGCTACTTCTTTGGCACAGGCGTCGACGTGGCTGTAAGGGCTCCCCGGGGAAGCGGAGGCGCCGAGTCATGAGAAATTCCCATTTTTAATTTTAATCACCACCGCCAGGCTGCCCTCCGCCGAGGCCGTCTCCGCTTACATGGTCTGGGCATTTCCATTTCTCCACGCCCACGACAACACTCGATACCGTCAGCCTCAGGCCACCTCTCTTTGGAGGAGAGAAGGGACCCGCAGGAAACGTGGCGCCCAACAGAGACCTTGGCTTTATTCTCGAACTTTCCATCTGCTTTCAAAATGTATTCTTGAGGACTTACGTGATCGACCCTGAATCCTAAGCAACTCCCTTCCACAGAACACTTTGTGGAACTTAAAAAACCTCGTGGGAACAACACACACTGAGCAAACACACAGATGAAAGTTATGCTTGAGGGGTGGCCTGGGTGGCTCCGTCGGTCAAGCATCTGGCTCTGGATTTCAGCTCAGGTCATGCTCTTAGGGTTTAAGAGTTTGAGCTTAAGTCAGGCTCTGTGCCGGCAGTGCGGAGTCTGCTTGGGATTTTCTCTCTCCCTCCCTCTCTTTCTCTCCCTCTCCTCCACTCTCTCTCAGAATAAATAAATAGACTTTTAAGAAGTTACGTTTGCAAACGGTACAGAGAGCTGTGGAGGGCCCTGGCAGGACGTGGCAGTGCGGCCGCCAGTGATAAGGTCATTGACGGTGGGGACAGCTGCTGCCACCGTGTGCCAGGCGCAGCTCTCAGCCCCCTGCGTGTGTCAACTCGTTTACTCCTCGTAACTACCCTCTGCGGCCGAGGTCACTGTCTCCATTTCGCAGATGATGAAATAAGCACGGAGCTCAAAACCTTCTCCAGGGCCACAAGCACAAGCAGTGCGGCTCCAGGGCCCAGACTCCCAGCCAGCTCGGCGACAGTGGCCCTTACCAGCCGGAGAATTACCGGGCGGCACAAGGGGCTACCGTACACCATACGGGCAACAGTAGCACCGGGTGATACAGGAGTGAGGATGTAAATCCCATGGCCATGCCTCCTCCCTCAGTGTGGTGGCAGAATGCCCCCTCCAAAGATGCCTGTGACACTGTCCCCAGAGCCCGTGAGCGTGCTCCGTCACAGGGCTGAGGGGGCTTTGCAGATGTGTTTAAGGCTGGAGACCTTAAAAGAGGAAGATCACCTTGGAATTTCCTGGTGGGCCCCACATAGTCACATGATTTTATTTCATTTTTTAAAAGTTTGTTCATTTTTGAGAGAGAGCAAGTGAGAGAGGGGCAGAGAGTGAAGGAGAGAGAATCCCAAGCAGGGTCTGCACTGAAACTGCAGGGCTCGACATGGGGGTCGAACTTACAAACTGTGAGATCATGACCTGAGCGGAAATCAAGAGATGGCCGCTTAACGGACGGAGCCACTTGGGCGCCCCTACAATCACATAATTTGAAAAAGTCCTTAGAAGCAGAGAACTTTCTCTGGCTGCAGGCAGAGAAATGCAGTGGAAGATGCCAGATTTTAAGCATGAAAGGGCGTTGTCCCACTCCTGCTGGGGGTGGGGAGGGGCACGGAAAGCGCAAGAAGGAGTGTGGGCCTCCTCTAGCTGCAAAGACCAGCCCCTCCCCCCCACCTTGGAAGCAAGGGCTCCTCAGTCCCACAACCATGGGGAACTGAATTCAGCCGACTATTTCAATGACCTTGGAACCACATTGATCCCCGGAGCATCTAGAAAGGAATGTGGTCCCCCTGACACCCTGTTCTCAGTCTTGTGAGACTCTAAGCAAAGGACTCACCAGGTCACCCAGAACTTGGACTTCTGACCTACGGAACCCTGAAAGAGTAAACAGACATTGTTTGAAGACTTCAAGGTTATGTGTCCCAGTAGCAACAGAAAACTAATACACCACATGCCATTAGCAGGACCAGCTGCACGCTCCCTGGGTCTACAAATCCCTCTCCCAGTGACCTGCCACACTGACACTCGTGCTCTCAGAGCCACACCTTGAAACTAAGGCATTTTTTCCCTTCAAAAGTCTTGTTGGGGGAGCCCCCGGGGGGTCAGTTGGTTGAACATCCAACTCTTGATTTCAACTCACATCATGATCCCAGGGTCATGAGCTTGAGGCCCACATTGGGCTCTGTGCTGAGTGTGAACCCTGCTTGGGATTCTCTCTCTCTCTCTCTCTCTCTCTCTCCCTCTCTCCCTCTTCCCCTCTCCCCTACTCACGCTCTCTCTCTAAAATAAAAAATTAAAAAAAAGTCTTGCACGTATGCACAGACACTATCTGAGATGAAATAATGCATTAGCAACCTATCACTGATTAACATGTAACCAGGGGTATTTCCTGCCCCAGAACACAGAATTTCTGGCACCTTCTGATGCGGAGGCCAGAAATTCCAAGCAGAAAAGGATCCTTCTCTGGAAGGGAGGACCCAGGTAAGGGCACAGGAGTGAGAGGACCCTGAATCGCATGCAGGGGCTAACGGCTCACTAGAGACAGGAAGGACGGTGCCCCCGCCATAACTTTATCTGGAGCCACCATGGCCTTGCATACCCCAGCTATGGCTATTGAACCTGCTGTTTCCCATGCGAGCATGCCCTTCCCTCGGCCCGCCAGAAAGACCTTCCGTGACCATCCAGCCAAAGCAGCCTCCCTCTTCGCTAGTCCCTCTGGTCTCCTCCATGACCCATCTGCCTCTGATAGGATCTCTGCACTTTCAGGTACTTATAATTCCCACCCCAGCTAGGCTATAGACCCCAAGAATTCTGGGACTTGGCCCCCTCTCTGGTATCCCCAGTGCCCAAACAATGGCAGAGACAGAATGGGGATTCGGCAAATACTTGCTGAATGAACAGGAGACTAAAATACAAGGGACTGTCTGCCAACAGCAATAAGAGACATAAAGGATGAGAATCTCTAAGGTGGGGGGGGGAGGGGGAACTAACGGAAGAGAATTGATTAAACAGACCCGCGATGTTTCCAAGGGAGACCGTGTCTAACTTAGATACGACTTGGTCCACAGGAGGGTGGACTAATGCAAGCAAAGGCAAGGCAATGGGGTGACACTAGGGGCCACTTAGGCAATGGGGGTCAACCCAGTTTGCCAGAACAAAGAGTGCATCGTCACAGGTGAATGTGCTGGGAGATGCATTAGGCATTTATCACTTGCATGGGCACTTCCAGGGCCCTAGCAAGGGGCTCACGTGATCTGTGTTTCATGTGATTTGCACAAATAGGATCGTTTGCCCACAACCAACTAAGGCCAGCTCTCCTTCCGGTGGCTTCCCTTCCGCCTCGCCCATCTCACTTCCTCTTGTGTTGGGTGGCATTGGAATTTCTGTGGATGATGTTTGGGTCTAGCTGAAGGAAGTTGACTTAGGGATACTGTGTAAATCAATATATCCTGCGTAAGCCACCAAACCTGTGGCTGTGTGTCATGGTAACAACGGAAAACGGCCACACCAGTGTTGGCGTCCCCACACTACAGGCGAGGGGTACGTGTCTTTGCACCTGCTGTCCCCTATACCCAGTGGGGTATATTCATGCAATTCACAGCCACTCCCTCTACAGTTAAGGAATCGCTCGCTATCTTCATGCAAGAATAGTTTCTGGGAATCCTCTCACCGCCCGCTGGGCCAACTCACCTGGAACTACGACTTAAAGACACGTCGTGATATGAATCTGCCCCCGAGTGTGTGAGTAGCGGAGTAGAAACAAGGCTGAAATGCACAGGGTCAGAAGCTGGTCTGTGGAAAATTACTCCCAACCTTTCAGCCCGTATATGAAAGAAACCTGACGGCAGGTTTCCAAATTTAACATTTCTAAACTTTCATACGATGTTACCAATACAAACATCATTGTTTGTAAAGCTGAGAGAAAAGTTTATAACTTTTTAAGAAGAGAAAAACAGGGGCGCCTGGGTGGCTCAGTCAGTGAAGCATCCTGCTTTGTCTCAGGTCATGATCTCATAGATCGTGGGTTTGAGCCCTGCATTGGGCTCTGTGCTGACAGCTCAGTGCTTAGAGCCTGCTTGGGATCCTGTGTCTTCCCTCTCTCTCTGCCCCTCCCCTGCTTATGCTTTGCCTCTCCCTATCAAAAAATAAAATTAAAATAAAAAAAATTATAGAAAAACAAATTCAGTCAGTCGCTACGCTGTAGGAAAGAGGGGATGATCATTCCACGCTCTCTAGAAAGTGGTATTGTAAAGTCGTTGTCGGACACAGAGGCAAAGAGGAAGAAGAGAGGCATATTGGCATCAGTGTCTGTGGATGTCAACTGCAGAGAAGCAAAGACAGAGGAAGGGGAGGGCTCTCCCACACCAGAGGGCCTGACAGCGAGGGAAGGGGCTGGAAGAACCTTGAGGGTTACCTGGTTTAGGCAGAGAAAAGGACCTGGCGTTGTCACCCAGCTGGGCTCTGCCAGGCATCGCGCTAAGGGCTGGATGCTCGCATTTCAGTCTCAAACAGCCTCACCACGTAAGCGCGCGTGTCTTCTCCATGGACACAAACCTGACGCTCAGAGGAGGGGGGACTGCATCCAATCTGTGCAGCTCTGAAGCCCACTACCAGATGAATGAGATGACAAAGTACACGGGGGCCGCGACGAGGAAGCTGGTAGAGGTAAAACAGGAACAGAAGGCAAGCGATGGCCAATGCCTAGAGGTCTTTCAGAGCCAGAGATGGGGAACCCGGCTGTCTGCACGGGCTGGGCCTTCGCAAGTGACGGAGCGGTTTGCCACACAAAACTCGCAAGCACAATCTTTACTTACATGAACTAATTTACACTTTTTTTTTTTTTTAACACAGACGGCTTCCTTGGCCTCGCTTTCACTTTCCTTGGTACAAGAGCGATTTCTTGACTGTCAAGGAATAGGACTACGTATGTGCAATGATCCCGGGCTGTGGGTTCTTGGTCTCAGCGCTGGGGACGGGTGGGGATGGTGACAAGTTGGAGAATTACTCACACTACCCGGTTCCAGGCCATGATGCCAGGTGGAAATGACCCAGGATCGTCAGATCTGATTTTCCAAGGGAAGCCAAAATGACAGATTTTCATGTGAACTCTTAATTTCTAAGTGTTGTCAATGAATTCTTATATTTTTTTTAGAATAACATGTAGCCCATAAGATGTATCTGTGAGTCAGATATGAAACCTTGCTTGATCTAGAATGAATGAGCTTGGTGAGGATAATAATAAAGACGATGATAAATATGTGAATATTTAATGTGCCAAGCGCGTTCTACTACAGCCCTGTAAAGTTAGATATTATTATTCCTTTTTCATAACTGGGGAAACTGAGGCTCAGAGAGACCCATGTTCACGTACCCAGGAAGCATGGAGCCAGGAATTACAACAAGCAGACTGACTTCGGACCTGGGTTCGTCATCCCCAAAGCTGGTTTAGAGAAGACCTCTGATTTCGTACCCATGAATAGCATTATTATCTTGGGGGCTGAAGGCAGAGCTTAGGAGACATGTGGTTTTCTGAAACGATTCGTAAATTTTTACCTGGGTGCAAGAGTGTGTTTTCACAGGGAGGGAAGGCCAAAGCTTCCATAAAGCTGTCAAAGAGACCCTAAAAAGGACGGAATGACTGATTTAGGACCATGGGTACCTTCGGCCTGGAGAAGCCAGGCCCATAGACTAAGGGGCAGAAGCTGGATGGCCAGGGGTTAAAGAGACAGTCAGCTGTAGACGGTGGCGGTCAGCCCTTTCTAGAATATTGGCAGTGAAGAAAGAGAAAGCAGGGGTAAGGGAAGATTCTACAGATAAGAGAGATCCAGGCGTTTTGTCTGCTGGGGAAGGAGGCCAGGGAGAAGGAGAGAATGAGGTATTTATGGGTCTTACCGAGCAAGGACACTTTGAGAAGGGCCATGCCTTGGCTCCCAAGCATGAGGGGCCCAAGAAGGCTGGACGAGCTGAACTGAAACACGGTTTCACAAAATGGGAGGAGTTTCCCTCCGATGCTCTGCGCACCCCCAACCCAGGAGTAAAGCTGGAGAACCTCCTTACCCACCCACCCCCTTTCTGCTCCCCCTCTCCAGGCTGGGGTCAGTGCGCCCCGGAGGATCGGCCAGTGTGTGTCTCTTACACACCCACCCAGCTTCCACTTCTCTCCAGGAATGGGGAACGGTACGCTCGTTGCATCCTCCAAGAAAAACCAGCCTCTCCAGACTGCTTGCAATGTTCTGTTCTTCTGACGTCGTTATCACTCAGATTTGTTTGAATGATCGCTCCGGATTCATTTCTCCCCAGTAGGTGAGACAGGTTTAAGAAAACATGAACTATGATAAGTAGATGAATTTGAAAGGACAAGAGACGATGAGTGAAAGTCACCGATAGAATGTTTGTGTCCCCTCAACATTCCTAAGTTGAAACCTAACCCCCAATGTGCTGGTATTAGGAGGTGGGCCTTTGGGACGGAATTAGTTCATGAGAGTGGTGGGCTCATGAATGGGCTGAGTGCTCTTATAAAAGACAACCTGGAGAGGTGCCTGGGTGGCTCAGTTGGTTAAACATACAGCTCAGGCTCAGGTCATGATCTCACGATTCATGGGTTTGAGCCCCACACCGGGCTCTGTGATGACAGCTTGGGACCTGGAGCCTGCTTCGGATTCTGTGTCGCCCTCTCTCTCTGCCCCTCCTCCACTTGCACTCTCTCTCCATCTCTCAAAAATGAATAAACGTTAAAAAAAAATCTTTTTTAAAAGACAACCCGGAGAGCTCCATCACCTCTTCTTGCATGTGAAGACACAGTGAGACAAGACAGCTATCTGTAAGTCAGGAAGTGGGTCCTCACCCGACACTCAACCTGCAGGCACCTTGATCTTGGACTTCCCAGTCTCCAAAACTAAGGGAAATAAATGCCTGCTGTTTAAGTCCCCCAGACTGTGGTAGTTTCGTTACAGCAGCCTGAATAAACCAAGACAGTGGATAGCTTGGGATGGGAGTCGGCAATGACTTCTCTGAGGATGTTGCTTTTGACACAACACATGAAGAATAAATCAAAGTTAACTAGGTGAAAAGGTGGAGGGGTGGGGGTTGGGAAGTGATGGGCAAATTCGGGCAGGTGAACTGAGCTGTGAATAGAGAAATAACGCTCTTGGATGGGGAAGGAGTAGGTCAGTGACAACCACACACCATCACAGATGCAGATACAAGAAGACACGAGGAGGGGTACTGGGGAGGGTGGGTTAGTGGCAGCAGTGACATCTGAGAAGACTTAGGAAACTTAATGTACAACTTCCAGTGCTTTTGATCGCACCTCTTAGGTACAATTTGTAGGTTTGGGAAATTTCCCAAGATCCTCCTCTCTTAAAGGTGGAAGCCAGAAGCTCAGTTTCCTAGACTCCTTTGCAGTGAAGACGTAGGTGTTGTTTCTGGCTCTGAGCCCCCCAAGCCCAAGGACCTGGTCCTGCTGGAGAGTCTCGGAGTTGCCTAATACCCCCTAACATTTTCCTTTTCTTTTCAAAGTAACAAAAATGGATTCTGTTGTTCGCAACTGAGAACCGTGACAAAGACAGGAAGGATGACTAAGTAAGTAGAGGAAAAAGGTAGGAACAGAGCTTATGCGCGGGGGATGTGGCAAGGGGATGCAAATGTCCCCAAGCCTGAGAAGGACATAACTTCGGTTTGGGAGAAAACAAAGCCCAGGACTGCTCTGGGGGTGCGGACGTTACCAGCAGTGTGTTGGGCATCTGCTACTCCATACAGAAGACTAGAGGTACCGGGGACATGCAGTGAGGTTGTAGGGAGGGGAATGCTGGGTTCAGTCGACAGAGTATCTGGTTCTTGAAGGCAGGGTATTACCTGCGTCTCCTCAAACCCTTAACCCCCTACAGTAGTGTGGAGCACCCACTCCTGGGAATCAGAGGCCCTAGGCTGGAGACCGTGAACTGTTAATGGGGTGGTCTTGGGCACAAGTCACTTCCATTCTCGGATCCTCAGTTTCCTCATCGGTGAAGTGGGGCAACACAGGGTTATATGACACAGCACCCATGAAAACGGCTTGTAAACTGTAAAGTGCTAAGTAAATGTGATAAGTGATTCTCACCATGTTTGTGGTACCAAACAGAAGCAAAATACAATGATGATTTCAGCGGGGCCACATGGGGCCCAAGGCCACGAACTGTAAGTCACCAACATCAAGAAAGAAATAGCTCTTGACAAAGATGGTAAGATTATTTGTAGGCGGTCAGGACTCCTGTGGTCACAAGTGACACCAGCGTCATGCCAAAGTGGCTTCAGAAAACAAACACAACTTTCATTTCATACCAAAAAAGCTTGATTCAGGCACATTTGGGTACAAGGACCCAAGCAACAAAATCACACCTCCATCTCACCATCATGTGTTACATTTCTTGTTGTTCATCCTCAGACAAATTCTCACTTTCTTTCCTTTTTTAAATTTTTTAGGTTTATTTATTTATTTTGAGAGAGAGGGGGGAGGGAGAGAGAAAGAGCATGAGCAGGGGAGGGACAAAGAGAGAGAAAGAGAGAATCCCAGATTCCACACTGTCAGCACAGAGCCCAATGGGGGCTCAAACCCACAGACCATGAGATTATGATCTGAGCCAAAATCAAGAGTCAGACACCTAACCGACTGAAGCCCCCAGGCGCCCCAAATTCTCTCTGCTGCAAAGAGGATGGCAGCAGCTACAGCCCTATGTAAAGCTAATCTCTGATCTATTTGAAAGAAACATAATTGCGTCTGGAAATTTCTGTAGAAGCTTTTTACTATCTCATTGGCCCAAACTAAATGATGTACTCTTACCTGAGCTGGTAACTTAGGACTGGAGGAATGCGATGATCTCATTGGGCAACGCTCAATCACATGATCACATCTGGAACCAATCAAAACACTTCACTTCAAAACCTCAGGGCAGGGTGGTTTAACACAGGTGGAAGTTGGTCAAACAACCACAAACACCAACAGGGGACAGTTACTGATCGTGGGTATTTACTATGCTTTGAAGAATCTACATGGAACTCATCTAAAAAAAAATCATGCTTCAAAGTGCTCCAAACACTCTCTCTGTGCCTTATTTCTGGCTGGGAGGAGCCTTTTCCAGAGACTTCTAGGAGTATTGGTCACGAGGGTGACTTGAATACTGCCCTCTGAACAGCCCTTTTTCATCTTATGACTCTTCTCACTGTCTACAGAACTCCCACATTTGTTCCTTTATTTGATCTAAATTTAACCATACTCCTCTGAGTCAGAGAAGTTAAGTCACTTCTTTAAAGTCACACAGCCAACCCTGATTTCCTGCCTCCTGGCTTTTAAGTTCGCTTTTGATCTTGGGGTACTTGCAAGAGATAGTACGAGGAAGTGAGGGGAGAAAGCGGGGTGCCGGCATTGAGGCACGAAGGTTTATGAAGGCAGAAGGTAGAGCAGACAGCCTTGGTCTCGGTGTGCATAAGCACAAAATGCAGTGTGGACACACACAGGAAACCAGACCCTGGGTGTTCCCTGTGCTTATGGCACAGGTAAGCCCAGAGCCTTCTGGGAGCTCCCGCGGATTCTGCTGGCAACGGTGCTCTTCAAGTGAAGACAAGGAGCAAGCGACTGTGCATCTTTAAGGATCACATAACCGCCATTTTAATTATTAACTTGCTGCATTATTAACTTACCAGCTGTGTGTGGCAGGAAACCAAGGGTCAGAACGCCACGGTGACAATTTGTTCCTGGGGGAGCACCCAGGCCAGAGGTTCTGAAACCTTCTTAGGGCACATTAAGCGCCTGAGGAACGATGGCAAACTTCCTTCCAGAAAATGGCACAACTAGTCTGCAATTTCAGGACTCAGCTCTACGTACTTCCTCCAGTGTCCTGAGGGGCTACCCACACCAGGCAATGTCCCCAGGTCCCCTAGCTTTCCTTGGTCTCTTTCCAAGTACTAACCCTACCCCCACCCTCACCCTATCCCTCCCGCTGCCGGCCATGGGCAGTCTTGGGGAAAAGAGGAAGGCAGAGAGATTAGGAGGCGGGACTTAACAGCACTGACCTAAACCATTTGGAGAAGAGAGAAAAATCAAGCTCTCTTCCGGAAGGCACTGGCCAAACAGAACTATACATGGATATCCCTATGGCATGTGCACATCCGTTCATTCTAAAACCTCAAACGTACAGACACCACCTTCAAGACTTTTGCTTCGTTCCTCTCATACCATGACACTTTTTCCTTAAGACAATACACCTGAATTTAGATATTTTTAAAAGAAGACTTTCTTTTAAAGTGGAGAGCCATGATGATTCTTTGGAGGGAAAAAAATTCAACGCTCAGAAAACAAAACAATGTTATTGAATCCTAGCTAGCCTTGGCAATCGTGCTTAGCTCTGAGCCCAGAGATGTTCTTTCTGATTAGATAGATGGATGGATGGGTTTTTGGAAGGGGGGCAGGGAGGGTGGGGAGAGGAATGGGATGTTGGAGACACATTCACACCCAACTGCAACTTTCGATGTTATTAGATGTGTTGAAGTGACTGCCAAGCCAACAGTTTCCTTACCAAAAGGTTCAGACTTCATACTTCGCCCAGTCGGAGAACATTGGGATTTACTGGACAGATATCTACTGAGTCACCCACTAAGTGCTCTTGGGCAGAGATGAATGGTGATCAAAGGGGAAGACACACGGTTCCTACTCTCCCGGATAGACTGTCCCCTTGGCGGAGATAAACAACTAAATGGAAAAGAAAATAATTTCAAATTGGGTTGGGTCCTACCCAAAAAAAGCCCCAATAGACCCAACAAGGAGTTACAATAGTGAGCGGAAGAGGCATGAAATGAACGAGGGTGGGCCTCACAGACGGGAGCCCAGATCAGAAGGCACTTGGGTCTTGGAGTGAGTGAGACCGGAGTTTCCAGCAGAAAACTCCCGTTCAGGATCAGACTTTCAGGGAGTGGGAAAGCGGGTAGCAGCTGTAACTCGATACCCCAGGCATAATCTGAAGGACACAAGAGCGACCTGCTCTTTGCCCCCGATTCAATCGGAAAGCAAAGCAGATGTTGTCTTAATAGTTTTCCAGTCCAGTGGCCAAGAGAAAACAAAATATGTCATACATGTGGTTGTATTTAAAGGCGAGATTACAACACATGTCCAACAAACGTTGGTTATTGCTGGAGCAAGAGAGTCCATTTGTAATCACAGCTCAGTTAATCTAATTAACTACAAATGAAGACCCTTTTCAAGTTCAGCCAAAATGGTCACAAGTACATGGTTTTCACAATGTTTTCCCCTCTTTGCTCCTTGAAGGGCCCCAACCTGCCATCTTGTTTTTGAGTGCTCAAGTCCTAGTGATGGGAATGGGGGTTTTCTATTTGTTGTTTGGCTGGATCCCTGCAGAGACAAAGGCTCGATGCCCTTAAGAAGTTAGATCTTGGGGTGCCTGGGTGGCTCAGTCGGTTGGGTGTCCGGCTTCGGCTCAGGTCATGATCTCACGGCTTGTGGGTTCGAGCCCTGCATCGGGCTCTGTACTGACAGCTCAGAGCCTGGAGCTGCCTCAGATTCTGTGTCTCCCTCTCTCTCCCTCTGACCCTCCCCTGCTCGCGCTCTCTCTCTCTCTCAAAAAAAATAAAGAAAGAACAACAAAAAAAATTAAGAAGTTAGATCTTTTAAAATATAAATCAGTATACCTTGCTTTTGATTGCAATTGATCAATGTCCAGCCCCTAAAATGGAGGTCGCACAATCTACCGTCAGACTCACTACACCCAAAGAAATTGACGCTCCGTGCCTGCCCCCTCAGCCTTGCCCCAGAGGCCAGGCTCCCACCTCACCAGCCAAGCCCTCTGCGTTTCTCTTAGATGGTTCTGGAAAGGAGTATAAGAAGTGAAATCTCAAGCCTAACACTGGCCTCCTAAGTGCTTCTTAGGGGAGTCAGAGGTGCGGGGTGGCCAGGATGAAAGGCTGACTTTAGCTCTGCTTTTGGGGCCTCTTGAATCATCTTTGTTGGGAGGCTGGGTATCCTGGGGGAGGATGACGGATTAAGATCATTCCTCTGAAAGAGCTCACTCAGATATAAGCAAAAAGACAGATGACGACACCGTTAGGTTTACAAACCACAGAGCATTTGCTCCCCCGTCCCATACAGGAATAAAGCTCGAGGGTCATTCCATGGTAGGCTCCCTGAAGCAGAAGGGTTAGGATGTGGGGCTTTCGACTCAGGAAGCCCCGGGTTCAAATTCCAGCTCTTTTACGACACGTCGAAATGCAGACAAGCTGTTCAGCCCCTCTGAGTTTCACTTTCCTCATCTGTGAAACGGGCGTGACACCACTTGCCTGGCGTCGCTTGGAAAATGGGAAATGACGCATATGGAAATGTCAAGGTGATGCCATGCACAACGTCATCGACACGTAGTCTGCATCTGTATCCAGTAACAGTCCCTTCCCTCTGCCACTCGGCAAGTTCCCTAGCTCTGCCCTCCTGCCCCTCTTCTCTGGTTTTCTCATATGGCTGCCCCCACTCTAAGCAATCTCTATGATGTCATCCAACCCTGCTCTTTCAAATTCTTCCTTAGGTCATACATTTCTCAGGGGCAGCTCTGGGGGACAGTCATCGATACAAGCTGTGGCCAAGGAAGGCCCTCCGTCCCTGTGCAGGGCGATTCCCAAGTGTGCTCTGTGTCAACAATAACTAATGCCTATGAGCATTCCTTGGGAGACGGAACAAAATGGAATTCTGTGGTCATATCAGTTTGGGAAATGCTCAGAGATTTGCAGGACACATTAGTGTATTAAAAAGGCTCTGAGGAATCTTACCATGAATCACCCCATTTCGCTCTGTTTGCTTTCACTTTCCCACTTTATCTGATTTACTGGGGTCCTGCTATTCATGGTTCCTTTTCTTTTTAAAAAAATTTTTATGTCTTTTTTTATTTATTATTTTTGAGAGACAGAGAGAGACAGTGCGAGCAGGGGAGGGGCAGAGAGAGAGGGAGACACAGAATCCGAAGCAGGCTCCAGGCTCTGAGCTAGCTGTCAGCACAGAGCCTGACGCGGGGCTCGAACCCACGAACGGTGAGGTCATGACCTGAGCCGAAGCCGGCCACCCAGGCGCCCCCATGGCTCCTTTTCTAAGTGCTTTCCTTTACACTCTTTTAGTTCATACTCCCAATAATCCCCCCTTTGCACAGGGAGAAATAGGGTTCAGAAAGGCTAAAGGGCCAGCCCATCCTGATCTAGTGCAGAGAACCAGAGCCACCTGCTCTCTCTCTCTGAGTCCAGGGCTCTTCTCTACATCTGGAAGAAATAGTGTAACATATCCCTTTCTGCCAAACAACCCTAGAATCTATAAATTACTGGATGGGCTCACAGGATTGCATTGCCCAACAATCTCATTTTTGTAGCAATGAGAAAACCAGAGAGGGAGAGTGATTTGTCCCAAGAATTGGGGGTGGCAGAGCTGGAGCTGCCACCCAACCTCCTAATGTCCAGGCTCAGCTGCCTTTGCCTCACGCCCAGGGCCATGGGTCTGGCTCAAACTCCTCAGTCATCTTCTCCAATGACATATTCCCTCCCGCCAAGACCAGATCAGTGCTGTCCAACAGACTTTTCTGAAATGATGATGGAAATGTTTATAGCTGAGATGTCCCTTCTGATAAGCAGTAACCACATGTGGAGCACAAGAGATGAATCTAGTGCAAATGAGGAACTAAACTTTTCATGCCGGTTCATTGTACTGGACATACATTAAAATAGCTGCACGTGACTAGCTACCATATTGGACAGGACACGTCTAGAGACCAGAGAGCATATTGAGTCTATAGACTCTGCTGATGAAACTGTCACACAAGTGGAAGATCCTTGTAGTAAAGATTGAGTCTAAGCTGCCAAGACCTTGTGAGGGGCTGCATTCAGTTTCATTTAACGGTAGAGCACAACCTATCCCCACAGATGCCTTTGTTCAGGAAGTTTCCTCCTTTCCTGGGCAACATCTTACCCATTAATCTAATCTAGCCTCAAATCCACCTTCCTTCAGGAGGTTTTTGCTGATCCACCCCCCCTCCCACCAAGCAGAGTGAGAGATTCTTCCATGGAACTCCCTCGATCCTATAATTGTCCCCAGAAGGATCAAAGGGAAGAG